>APFE030647152.1:173622-189453 GCA_000404065.3 Pinus taeda
GCTCCGGAAGTTTAGGACCCGAAAAACTGCTAAAAATAGTAAATTGTGCTATAATTAAGGAAGCTGAAAAAAACTGCACGAAGCACTTAGAGGGGATCCAAGTCGAATTAGCGGGTGGCCACCAATATCCACTTGGATCAACTATTCTTTAAAATATTTAAATTTAGATTAAGACTTAAGGTAATCTTATAGCATTAATTAATTTCCATGATATTCAAAACATTACTTAAAAAAATATAAAATTTGTTTAGGCTATTAATATAAAACATAGTGAAATGAAAATGTGATATGAATGCATATTTAGTTGGAACAACGAATTATATTTTTTCATTTACAATCAAAAGGTAGGATAAATGATGAATTATATTTTTTTAATTTACAATCAAAAGGTGAGATATATTTTTTCATTTACAATCAAAAGGTGAGATGAATGATGAATTATATTTTTTCATTTACAATAAAAAGGTGAGATGAATGCATACTTTGTTGGAAAAATGAAATGATTTTTTCTTTTACATTTAGGTCATGGAGGCCTTGATATCTTTAATCAGAAACTATGAGCTTGATAACCTCTACTCATGTATGTATTCATACTCGATTGGAGCGATGAATTGTTTTTTGAATAATTTGCAAGCCTTGATATCTCTAAAATAAAAATCCATCCTAGACTTGTTGAATTTTTACGTTAGCTTAAATATATCTCATTGCACTAACATCTTAAGCCTTTGTAATGAAGAAAAAAAAAAAAAACATTCAATATATAATGGAATTTTGGAATGAGCATCTTATTGATGAGTAGCTAAAACAAAAAGGGTAACACCTTATGCTTGAGAAATAGAAAAGACCATAATGTTCATCTTGGAAGTTTTCTTTTCTATCAAGGTTCTCATGTTGTTCTGGAAAAAATAAATTGAATGGAGATAAGTAATTGTAGTATAAATTTATTTTAATAGATTTATTAAATAATGCAAGGGATCCCATTTTTTTAATATAAAAGAACTAATACATGAAATAAAAAGATAAAAGAACTACTCTTTAAAAGATTTAAATTTAGATTAAGACTTAAGATAATCTTATAGCATTGATTAATTTCCATGATATTCAAAGCATTACTTAAAAAATATTAAATTTGTTCAAGCTATTAATATAAAACATAGTGAAATCAAAAGGTGAGATGAATGCATAATGAGTTGGAACAATGAAATAATTTTTGCTTTCAGAGCGTTACTTAAAAAAAAATCTTCCAACCACTTAAAAGAGATTTAGGTAAAATCGAGAAAGTAAAAAAAAAAAAAAAAACTATCCCATTCTTTTTTATTTAAAAGAACTAATACATGAAACTAAAAGATAAAAGAAATACTCTTTAAAATATTTAAATTTAGATTAAGACTTAAGATAATCTTATAGCATTGATTAGTTTCCATGATATTCAAAGCATTACATAAAAAAATATTAAATTTGTTTAGGCTATTAATATAAAACATAGTGAAATCAAAAGGTGAGATGAAGGTTACTCATTTGGAACAACGAATTATATTTATTCATTTACAATCAAAGAGTGAGATAAATGCATACTCATTTAGAACAATGAAATAATTTTTGCTTTTACATTTAGGTCATGTAGACCTTGATATCTTTAATCAAAAACTATGAGCTTGATAACCTTTACTCATGGATGTATTCATACTTGATTGGAGGGATGAATTATTTTTTGAATGAATTTTTACATTAGCTTAAATATATCTCATTGCATTAACATCTTAAGCCTTTGTAATGTAAAAAAACATTGTGCTAACATCTTAAGCCTTTCTAATGGAAAAAAACATTGCACTAACATCTTAAGCCTTTGTAATGGAAAAAAAAAATCATATATAATGGAATTTGGAATGAGTGTCTTATTGATAAGGTAGCTAAAATCTTCCAACTACTTAAAAGAGATTTAAGTAAACCCCCCTCTTTCCTGTCTATAATTCTGTAGAAACACTTGGTTGTAACCAAAAAGAAATCACTATGTTTAGATATAGTTTTATAGGGATGAGATGCAGGGCATTGGTTTCACCGACAAAGAGGAACTAATTTCTAACATTATGAAAAGCGATAAAGTCTAGTGCAGAAACATAATCCATTAATATTTTTAATTAGGAAATTACATAAATGTCATTTATATATATTGGACGATGGCAGGCTAGATTTTAAACAACTAGAATAATGGAGCCTTCAAGGATTGCACCATAGAGAACTTTTAAGATAAGAAAGGGCTACAACAATATGTCTGAAAACAATGATAAAGGGTTTTATCAAAAAGCATCTTTTTGCAATAGAGAACTTTGTTGTCTGAAAAAAATACCTGTGAGATTGTTTGCCTGCCTTCTACCGCTTGACTCAATGTCCTCATCAACCTTGTGAACTGGAGACCTGCCTTCTTCGACCTTGCTACTTGCCCAAGTTATTCTTTTGTTGCCCTTGCCCTAGAGATGATGAACTTGCCACGAAGGTATTAAATAATTGTTGATCAAAAGGCAATGTTGTTGGTAACAGTAAAAGTAAGTAGGCAGCTGATTAAAGGTAAATAGTCAGAACTAACCTAGCTAACAACTAACACAGTCGTCCAATCATAGCCATTTTTCATTGAGCACCTCAAACCTTCTACAGGTTTTCAAATCCTTGGTTAGTTATGTTATTTTTTGGTTGTTCTACAAGTGTTTTCACACTTGCTAGGAGAGTGCTTTATAAGATGCGAAAGACATTTTGTTCAATAGAAACTCCCTAAAAATTGAAATACCTGAAAACATTGAAAAATAACCACAAATGAGCTGTGAGCAACAGATGTATTTCTAGCTTTTAGGCTTTAGAAGAGATAGGAGGAATCATTATCATTATCGTATGCCCACCTGAATGGTTCATAAAACATTTATTTCCAGTTTTTCAAAGAGTGAAAGGAATTTAAAACAATGCGTTCAAATGAAAGAAAATATCTTTAAAATGTTACCAGATCCCGTCTTTAACCAGGGAGTTGTATTTGCGCAGGGACAATTCCATTGTTCTGGCATTCCCATTGATCAAAATTTGTTGTCGCTTTTCATCCCTGTGGAAGAAATACGAAGGGTCATTATTTCCTGCAAAAGAAAGATCTCGTCTTTAACCAGGGAGCTATAGTTGCGCAAGAACAATTCCATTGTTTTGGCGTTCCCTTTGATTAAAACTTGTTGTCGCTTTTCATCCTTGTGGAAGAAATAAGAAGGGTGGATGTTTCCTGCAAAAGAAAGAGAGAAACATGCTCTTCAATCTCGACACTGCCAACATCTTTTTCCACCAATGTCTCCTCTGGATGAAGTATGTGTATACTAAAGCAAGCCGTCTCGAACCCTTGTTCAGTTCAAATGGAGTAACCGTTCGTTAACCTTTAGTTTTTAGAGATATCCCCGACCTTTGGAATTTAGTTAGGTTATGAGATTAATGGGCAAGTTAGTTGATGGGTGGTAACCAAGTTAGCTATAATATTAATGAAGGAAATTGTTTCAATCATCTAACACCTAATCTGATGGTGTATAGTCAAGACAACAAGGATTAGAGGAGAGTTCATTTCAAAGAGAAATGCCTTACAGCTTAATAATAATTTTTTATGTACTTTTATACATATTTATTTTTAAACTTAAAATTGTTTATATTATATTAAAATCTTCATATTTAAAACTTTATATTGGTATATATTAATTTGGGTGAGTGTGCTTATCTGATCTTGCCCTCTTATGTTGGACATACTATGTAGATGCATATAAATTTATACAAGCTTCCAAAATCTTATATTATCAAGAGTTTGTAACTAGCAAAAAAATGTGTATGAAAATAAGTCGATCTTATGGCAGACTATAAGATCTTCACTTCATCGGTGCCTTCTTTTTAACTTTCCAAATTTCCACTTTAATACATACATAGTGTTGCTTGCATTAAGGCCAAAATCCACCAAATTTTATGATGGATTGATAATGTGTTCCCCAGATATGATGTTACAGTATGTTCCAGGTGAGCAAAGAGGTGATGCAGTGTGTGAAGCATCTGAGCATATTTCTATAAACCGATATGTGTGATCTTCCTAGAGATTAGACATAATTGTTTTACCTCTTTGTTTGAAAGGGATACAATTGGCACGTGGATATCCTTAGTCTTACTTCCAGTAATAAAGCAATTGCACAATGATATCAAAACCCAAAGCATATGTCAGTACTCGGCATACACATCATTAAAACCGGGATGGTACCCCCAACACGATCTGGTGGCACAAATAAACTCGACCTCTAAGTTGGGTTGGTCATTATCAATAGTCAGCCTTGAGGGAGTCGGGTTGTATCGTTATTCGGTGTAGAGTGTTGGAGTCCCGACCCCAACCTCAATGGGTCCACATGGTCGGACATGCAAATCTAATTCTTGTCAGCAAGGAAAAGAAGTGAGAAACCTGACCCTGACTAGTCGGAGGTCGAGCTTGGTGCCAAGTTGCAATGGAGTGTGGTGAGAGGTTTTGACTTCCAGCCTGGAGTGGGACCCATTGATTCTAAGCATCGTAAAAAAACAACACAGAAACAAATTAGAGAGCGAACCCACATGTTTACGATGTTCGTCCTCAAGTGTCCACTCTTTATAAACATAGTTGCTTTCTAATTCATATAATGACAATAAAACAAACAATTTTCCATTTATGAAATGATAATCAAGATAAATACCAAAAGCATGGAATAAAAGCTAAATTTAATTTTGTGCGTGCACCCGTTTGTGTGGTCAAGTGTCCAACCTGAGAAATCAGACATTGTTAACAAAGCAACTTTCCATATTTCAATTTTATTCTGGCTTGTGAATTCTGCTACTATGATAATGGTAGAATGCATGTACAAATGGGTTGCGATATCGCTCTATGTAACAGCCCCTAGTCAATTTTCCATGTAAATAAAATAAGACCAAGGTCATGGGGCACGTATTCCAAGCTGAATGGTGGGTAAACATTATAGTGGGCATCACTTGTTGTTTAATAATGGTAATGAAAATTGGCAAAGGCATTTGCAAAAGCAAAAAGACAATAAGTGGAATTTAATTAAGGAAATAAAGGAAAATAGGAGAAAAGGGAGATGAAGAGACAAATGTGCATGCAAGGGAAATTTGAGAGAAATTTGAGGAAAATGAAGAAAAAGGAAAATGGAAAGGAAGAGACTAGACATCAATGATAAAAAGGTATCAAAGAAACAATTGACAGCTTATATATATATATATATATATATATATATATATATATATATTATATATATATATATATTATATATATATATATATATATATTAGTTTAGCTTTTGGCTCCTTTCTTCTACACTCTTGCACACTTAGAGCATTCTTGGAGCATCCTAGCATTCACTTGGACTTGGAGAAAAGCAAGCAAAGGAATTGTGGGTAGTGGAAAAGAAGGTTCGATCAACAACTACAATTAGAGTTCATTGCAGGTAACAGGTTGCATGTGTGATTTCCTTGCTGAGATTTGGATGCATGGTACATGCATGTGGTTCTTTGGTTATTTTGTTGTCATTGGCATGGGATTTGCTTGGATTGACAATGGTTTCAACCTTGCCTTTCCATTTCCTAGTTAGCCATGATGTAGTGGGTTCTCTATTTTGTAAAAGATTTGGATGGTCGATAGACTTGGATCCTTGTTGAGGTGGTATGGGGAAAATTCCCAAGGGTCAAAGGTGGATATGGGACTTTTCCTAGAACTCTTTACGGATGGGTGGAGACAGGAAAATTCCTATAGAGTTGGTGAAGGAAGTTTTAGGCATCCAAGTTTGCTTTGATGTTAGTGACTTTTGGACTAGTTTACGTGAAATCATTGTGGTTGAAGGTTGATGAGGTTTGGCCTCTAAAATCCCTAGTTGGTTCTATTTTGGCTTAACCCATATGATCCCACATTCATACCTAGAATATGGCATGGGGGTGATTGGCTGAAAGAGAGATTTGGTTCAGCCCAATCTATGTCGGGTAGTACATGGAAGTCCTTGGCTTGGTTCGCTTTTGCATAAGATAATATAAGTTATTTTCTTATTGTGATTGATGAGCACTTGTACTAGTTATTAGGTTGATCTTATGGTTGGTTTTTCATGGATTCTATGTTGGTTATTAGGTAGCCAGGTTGTCTGGCTTAGAATGGTAACTCTATGAGGAAGGAAACATCTAGTCCTATTTAACTTATATTAAGAAAGGCAATATCTAAATAATGTATTTGGATTTTTTCCTATTTGGAAAATGATAACAAAGGAGGCGAGTTCTAAATATGTATTTGTAAATCTCTTTAAAAGGTTATCATGCCCCATGATAATACAAGTGAATGTTAGAGTCTTTTATCTTACGTTGTGTGTTTTTGGAAGATACAGCTAAGAGGTGAGGCTCTCTAAACCTCACCTCTGATCAATTGCAGATCAATTAGTATCAAAGCAAGTCGCTCCATGAGGCTTGATCTAATTATTTTTTTTAAATGCTCATTTATTTAATGCCTCTCTTTTCATGCAGCTACCACATTTTCCATGTTGCATTTTTTGTTCAAATTTTGCTGCCCTCACCCATATTATTTCCCTATCTTCTTCTTCCTTTCACACATTTTTAGTCTCAAAACCTCTGCCTCATCACAAAATCTACAGCACCCATGGCCACTTTTGTTACAAATCTACAGTACATTTATAGTTTGGGTATATCTCTAGTGTGTCCCGGTTCTATAACCCACCCAAAATCCATGAGTTTTTATATTAGGAGCAACATTAAGGTCAAGTTCCATTTGGAGACATGCCCTCCCACTATTATGAAACCAGCTCAAGAAAAGATAGAAAAGATAGACCAACGCCTTAGAATTCAGCCTCTTCGAGGGGGCAACCTCCTTTACATTAACACAAATGAACAATTCTTGGATGATTCAAATGACAAAACCTCCTTTCTATATATAGGATTCTAAGGAGTCACAATATAACCAGCCGACCTAACAATAATAATATAAAGCCACAAAAATAACAATAGAGGGAATCCTATGGGGCACAGAAATAACAATATGGGGGTAATAGGGGCACAACAATATAAATAAGGGGTATAACTACAATAGTAATGGGGTAATCACTAGTATTATAAGGACCCAACACCCGCCCTGCTTAGTATGCACCTGCTTCACATTTAGCATAGTAACATCCGGATTGGGTTCCTTTGGAGATGTGCCTCCCACCCCAAACTATGTAAGAACTTGTTACTTCATCAACAGTCAACATAGCAACATCCGAATCGGGTTCATTTGGAGAGGTGCCCCCCCACCCCAGGCTATGTAGGACCCTGCTAATTCATCAATAGTCAGCATCACATTCAATCAACTCCACCAGCATCTGAAAATATTTCAACCATGGCTTCACACTTAAACTAGGAGGTAGAAAGCAGGCGACGTTTTCATATAAACTGAGAGGAATTGGGAAGCCAAGTTGCCTAACTCATAATGGTAACATCTAATGAGGAAGGAAACATCTAGTCCTAGGCAACTTATATCAAGTAAGGCAATATCTAAATAATGTATGTAGCTTTTTCATGTTAGGTAACTACAACAAAGGAGGCAAGTTCTAAAGATGTATTTGTAAATCTATTTAAAAGGCTATCAAGCCTCATGATAATACAAGTGAATGTTAGAGTCTTTTATCTTACGTTGTTTGTTTTTGGAAGATCTAGCTAAGAGGTGAGGCTCTCTAAGCCTCACCTCCGATCAAGTGCAGATCAGTTATATGCATGGTTATATGATGTGTGCTCTCTATGGATCTTGTTCATGATTGATAGTTATTGAATGGTTGATGAATGTATAGCCTAACAAGTGTTGTTGCAACTATCTTGAGAGGGAATTGGACCATGAAAAATTTAGGGGCTAATGTTCGCCCAGTGGGCTAATTTTCCATAATTTTTCCACAAAAAAGATTCACCAATTTCCAATTTTATAAAAGACGATTCGCCCAAATTTTAGAATATAAAATTATTTTACCTTAAATATTGGCAACATTATATAGAGATTATATATAAAATCATTATAAATTTGAATAATTTTATAAATATATCAATAAACATTTTATAGTTTGCATATTAGGGATTAGTGAGATTCGCCAATGTTTTTAAACTTCAAGAAAATTTTCCATCCTTAAATTTTTCCTTGAATTGGACCTTCTTGATAATTCTCTAATGAAATTCAGATGTTTATGATCAGATATGCATTCGTGACCTGTAGCTTCTATTTTTACTATCTGTTTGACGAAATGTTTATCATGTATTAGGCATGTCTTGGTCAAGATCTTTCTTGACTATTGGTTGTTTAGACTTGCTATCACCTAGGACTTGACTCTAGAAAGTTTTGGGAAATTATGGACAGTGGCTTGTAGTCGAGTCCTGAAAAAAGTGGCATAGATCTTGCCATCGCATGCATAGAACTAGAAGATTTCAGTCATAACCGTATGCAACAAGGCTTGTGGGTGTGATTGGAGCCTTCCAACATGCACAATGTGTCAAGGATGCGGTTGGGAGGTCAAGCGTGTGAAAAGAGGTTCCAACTCAAGCATGTATCACCAAGGGTGTTTATTAGACTCCTGAGTGATTTGGTGTCCCTAATGGGGTGTAGTAAGAGTTCCATTTAATAGGCCCCACTTCCATAACTAGAACTTGGAGGTCAGGTCATGTCATAGTAACTCTTAGCTCATGTTTACCTTGGAGAGATTGTAAAAGTGGGTAAATGTGGGATGAGGCATTACAGGGTGGTATCAAAGATAAGTTTCATTCCCTTTGGGTGATATCTAATACCACAAGGTGGTATCCAAGAGAGGTTATGTTCCCTTTGGGTGATATCTGATACCACAGGGTGGTATCAAAGCGAGTTTTGTTCCCTACAACCTTTCCTCTGATACTGGTGTTGTAGGGTGGTATCAGAGCGAGATTGCAACACTAGACCTCAGGGTACATGTAGAGGGTTATGGTTATCATGTGTGCAGATATTGTTGTAGTTTGTATTATTATTATGTATGCATTACGATGTTGATATGTGTTGTTATATATATGTATCGTGCTAATATGGACTAAGTTGTTCAAATGTGATAGCCTCCCCTAAGATATATTGAGTTATGATGTTTGATTATGTCTTCTATTTGGTTTATCTAACATGGTATGATTGCATGAAATAGAAGATCATAGATGAAGAGTATAGTAGTGGACTACAGTTCGCATGACTATCCTTACAATCTTGATGTGAACTTAATGGAATGAGAAACTTCAGTTGGGTAGCAAGGAGAAGAGTATTCTCCTAGTCTAGCAGATACACTAAGGATTCTGAGTGCAGAGATCAGAAGTTGCAAGGAAAATAATAACAGGTTGATTGAGGCACATGAAAGACTTGCTAGGGCTCAAGAAAAGCAAGCAGAGGTCAATGTAGTGATTCTTTAAAGCCTTTCATTTTTACAGAATTAAGGACAACTGGGGAATAATCATGGAGATGGACAGGAGGAGAAGACTAATGGGGCATATGGTAGTAGGTCTTAGAGAAGACACATGATGGGCATAGATGATATAGTTAGAGGTGGGAGATCTTTGGACACAACTAACAAGCAGGCTAACACTCATGGATTTTTTTCCAACTCTAGTTTTCAGAGACATCATCGTCATTATCGCCAGCATCCTTACAGGAGGAGTAAGAGTGATTAGCTATTGATCCAGGACCTTGATGATAACTCAAATTTCAAAGTGTTAAAAAGAGTGTTGAACTTGAATGACCAGATAGATCTCATCTTCCTGGTTCTGTTGCCGTGAATGGTTCGAAAAACCGATATTGTATGAAGGAGTTATTGCAATTTAAAAAGTCCAGTAAACTGTAATTTTGGACATTTGACCAAGATTAATTTGGTTTTTGAAAATATTAAAAAGATTAATATTCCTTGGAATTTCCCCTTTTGGGGTAAGCGCTAAACCTTTCCTTAAACATCTTTCTCTGAGCATTAAACCTTTCCTTAAATGTCTTTCTTTAAGTTTCATATTGAGCACGTGGGTAATATTCAGAAAGTGGGAAACGGTATCTCGCGCGAACAAAACATTGTAAACGTATTCCTCAATTTCATGTGATTAACCTTAGTGGGCGACACGTAGCACGATAAAACCAATTTTCTCACACTCTCTCGATCTGATATCGGTTGTGCAGGACGGGTCACATCGACGGTGGAGATCGTCTAGGTTAGTTGGTGAGCGGACGACGCGATATCCATTGGATCGAGCGAGATATATCGATGGTGGAGATTTCGCTATTTGGAATGATTCCGATGTAGCGAATTGTGTAAAGATGCAGCTTTGCTGCATCAAAGTGGTATCACATGCATGACCACTAGCTCTATGGAGGATTATCCCTAACCATTGGGATTATACCGCCTCATATGCATGCCTAAACAGTTATTGTAACAGCTCACCTCCAATAGTCAACTTGGCAGAGTAGCTAAATTTAGGCGGAATGCTAAGTTTAATTGGAGTTAGGTGCATTTCACCAAATTTGGTGGAGTATCCCTATGGGATATTGATTAAATGCACTCCAGTAGCAATTTTCGACCAAAGAGAGAGAGAGAGTGAAACAAGAGGCTAGCTAGGCTAATTGGAGCCTTTTGAAGCCAATGGAACTATCCATAGAAGCCGAAGAAGTCATCTTCATACATATTTTCATCCAGGGAGATTTTGGAGCTCAGGGCCACTAGGAGTTGGAGGTAGTTGTAGGAGCTACCAGTACTCGTTCTCAGCAAACCAACAGTCATTTCTAACTGTAATGAGCATTCTGAATCCATTATAGGGGTTTGTAGAAGCATTTGAAGACTTCTAAAGGCCGATATGCTACAGGGAAGTTTCAAGCAGCCCAATGCCAACCGTGGAGGAAGGCCTAGTTTGGGGATGCAGTGCTCATTTTGAGAAAATGAACACTCTATTTTCGGTGTCTGATATGTGCTGGAGACAGTAAATGAGGTTTTAGTGATAGTTAAAGAATTCTGAAGGAGTTAGTGCCATCAAGAAGCTCAGGGTAGCTCAGAGCATTGATTGAAGGAATCAAGTTTGAGGGAGCTTAGATTTGTTTGCAGAGTGATGACAGCCATGATAGGGATATAGATGGTTTTCTAAGCCCATTGGTTGAATTCAATAACCTTTGGAGTTAAGTGTGGAACTTCTAAAAGAAACTTTGCCATAATCCCAAAGAGCCAAGTCAAGATGACAAAAGCTCAAGGAGACGTAGCCCACGATATTCGGGTGAACTCCTAGATTAAATTTGTTGTTATGTGTGGTTGTTTATTTGCTGCACTATATGATTGTTATATGTGTTTAATATCAACAAAAACAAATGAACTTAAAGCACTTAAATAGTTTAAATGAAAATACATACACATGTTTCAAGTATTTAATTCTGCAAATGTCATATATAAGCTAGATCATTTATTTGTTTAATTGAGTGGGAGGTTCTTGTAAGCATAACAAGTTATCAAACCCTCATTTCAAATCAGAGAGGGGGTACTTTCCAAATGAGTTCAAGAAAGCCAAGCCTCCTACTTTCGATGCGGAAGTGAAGAAATAAGAATATGCAGAAGCATGGTTGCTTGGGATGAAGAAGTTCTTCAAATTGCATGATTACTCAAAGAACATGAAAGCCAAAATAGCTATATTCGGTCTCAAGCAAAAAGCAGATATCTGGTGGGAAGATGTTAAGCGTGTCAGAGGCATCAGGGAAGAGGAGCAGAGTTAGCATGAGTTTAAAAGACTCTTCAGGAAGAATTACTTGCCTGAGATATATTATGATGGTAAGGCCAAGGAATTCTATGATCTTAAGATGGGTTCCATGACAGATGAAGAGTACACGACCAAGTTTTTGGAGTTGTTTAGGTATGTGCCCTACCTCAAAGATGAGAAAAAAAGGTCCAAAGGTTCATCAATGGATTTCCTTTAGCATTCAAAGATCAGATGGAGTATGATGAGCCTTGGTCATTAGAGGAACTCGTCGAGAAGTTGAATCATTGCCATGAGAAATCTAAGAGTTCAAGTGTGACTAGAAAGGTAATGAGAAGACAAAAGAAAAATGGCCTAAGAAGTGAGGAAGATCTCAAGATGCAGGTAACAAGGAGAATGTGGGACCTTATAAGAAGTTCAATGCACCTAAGAGAGGACATGGGTCTTAGCCCAAGGAGCAACAAAATAAAGACAATGGTATGAAATCTTTGAGGTGTTGGACTTGTGGTGGACAACATTGTACAAGAGATTGTCCATCACATCAAGGCGGCAAGCCTCAGATCTACAGTGCTCAAGAGGCACAGATAGTTGGAGATGTTGGTCATAGTATTCCTCGGATTTACACATCAATGGATAATAGGCAGGAAAATCATCAGGCATTTATTATTGAGATATAAGGTAAGCTTTGTGATCAATTTCTTTCTGTTTTGATTGGTCATGGATTAAATTATAGTCATATTAGTCCTGACCTGGTGGATAAGTGTTGCTCGAGTAAAGAAGTGCATGCAGAATCTTGGTTGGTGTAGTTGGCTACGGGAACCAAGAGAAGAGTTAATCATTGGGTGAGAACTTGTGCATTTGAGTTAAATGATATGCCTACATCAACACATCTAAATGTGCTTCCTTTGGGATCATATAGCATGCTTTTGGGCATGGATTGGTTGTTCATTCATGGGACCAAGGTAGACTATTATGACAAGTCCATTAAGTCCCAAGATGACGATGGGGAAAGGAGAATCTTACTGGAAAAGAAGAAGCCTACATCAGTGAGAATGGTTACAACTATGCAGGCAAAGCACAATCACAGGAAGGGATGTGTATTATTTTCAATTCATATTTCTAGTGACAAGGGGAAAGAGAATGAGGATGTGGAAGTCCTGAAGAGGTATCCCATTTTGCAGCAGTTTAGGATGTGTTTCCTGCAGAGATTCCAAAGTTTCCTCCGCATAGAGAGGTGGACTTTTCTATTGAGTTGGTACTAGGAGAAACACTAGCATCTAAGGCACCTTACAAGATGAGCACTTCGGAGTTGGTGGAGCTGAAGTTACAAATTAAATAAATGCTTGATAAGGGATACATCGGTGTATCTCCTCGGGGTGCATCAATGTTGTTTGTAAAGCAGAAGGATGGTACTCTCATATTTTTCATTGATTATAGGCAACTGAACAAAGTGACTATTAGGAACATGTATCCATTATTGCAGATTGATGACTTGTTTGATCAGTTGAAGGCAGTTGCGATGTTTTGGAAGATTGATCCAAGATCAGGTTATCATTAGGTGCACATCAAAGAAGAAGACATATATAAGACTGCATTTTGTACAAGGTATGGGCATTATGAGTTTATGGTGGTTCCTTTGGGTCGTATTAATGCTCCAACTACCTTCATGTGTTTGATGAAAAATGTGTTACGCCCTTATCTGGATAAGTTTGTGATCATTTTTGTTAATGACATATTGGTATATTCAAAGAATGAGGAAGAGCATGCAAAGCACCTAGAAATGGTATTGAGGTTGTTGAGAGAACATCAGTTGTATGCTAAGATCAACAAGTGAAATTTATTTCAGACTCAGATTCATTACATGGGACATTTTGTTTCCAAGGAAGAATAAGAGTGGACCTGGAAAATAGTAAAGCTATCATGGAGTAGCTAACTCCTAGTGATGTGGATGAGGTCAGATCATTCATGGGATTACTAGGTTCCTATAGGCATTTAATCATGAAATTATCAAAGATTGGCTATCCTATCACATCTCTGCGATCTGGAAAGGAAAGAAGTTTGAATGGACTAATAGGTTCCTATATGCATATAATCATGAAATTATCAAAGATTGGATATCCTATCACATCTCTAAGGTCTAGAAAGGAAAGAAGTTTGAATGGACTAAGGAGTGTGCATCTAGTTTTGAGAAATTGAATAATTTGTGTACAAATGCTCTGGTTTTGAAGATTGCAGATCCTGATAAGGAGTTTGTGTTTTGTATATATGTTTGCAAGGAAGGACTTGATGGAGTCCTGATGCGAGAAGGATAGGTGGTTTGTTATGAATCAAGGAATCTGAATGAGCACGGACAAAATTATGTGACTCGTGATCTTGAGTTGGCAACGATAATTAATGCATTGAAGATGTGGAGACACTATCTCCTTGGCAGGAAGTTTGTTTTGATGAGTGATCATAATGGATTGAGGTATCTATTTGACCAACCAAATCTGAATGTCAGGGAAGCTAGATGGTTGGCTACCCTTAGTGAGTTTGACTTTGAGATAAGGTACATTAAGGGCAAGGAGAACAAGGTTGTTGATGCCCTTAGTAGTAGAGTGTAGCTGAGTCATATTTCAATTGTTAGCTCTTATGGGACAAACTTGCAGGAGTAGATCTTGCATGCAGAGAAACAAGGTGAAGGTGATAGGAATGAGGAGTATCACCTCATGATATATGGCTTGGTTAGATTTAAAAACAAGTTGTGTGCTAGATAATAGTGAGCTCAAGAAACTTACTTTGGGGGAGTTTCATGTCAAGCCATATTCATGCCACCCGGGATACCATAAGACTTTGACACCTATTAAGCAGTTCTATCAATGGACAAACTTGAAGAAAGAGGTGGTTGAATTTGTTGCAAGGTGCTTGGACTGTCAGTAGGTGAAAGCAGAATGTAAACATCTAGCTAGTTTATTACAACCTATTCCAATTCCATAATGGAAATGCGAGGTCATTTCCATGGACTTCATTACATAATTGTAGAGGAAATCAAAGCAGCATGATTACATCATGGTTATGGTTGATAGGTTGAGAAAGGTAGTTCACTTCACTGCAATGAAGTCTGATAATTTAGATAGTGAGGTAACTCAGATTTTCATCAGGGAGATAGTGAGAGTACGTGGTGTTCCCAAGAATATTAGATCAGACAAAGATGCCAAGTTCACTTCCAAGTTTTGGAAGGCGTTGTTTGCAGGATTGGGGAAAAAGTTAGCCTTCATTACAACTTATCATCCACAGATAGATGGACAAACAGAGAGCGTTAACAAGATTTTTGAGGATATGTTGAGGATGTATGTCATGCATCAACAGAGGAAGTGGGAGGAGTATATTCCATTGGTGGATTTTGGTTATAATAATTATGTATCAGGAATCTTTGAAGATGGGTCCATTTGAGGCTCTTTATGGGCAGAGTTGCAATACTCCTATCAGTTACAGTGATCCAGTGAGCAAGGTTCTGATTGGACCAGATATGTTGGCTGAGATGGAGAAAGAGATTTGGGTTATTAGAAGGAATTTGAAGGCAGCGCAAGATAGACATAAGAGTTATGCAGATCAACATAGAGTGTTCAATTAGTTTTAGGTTGGGGAGCATGTGTATTTATGCATCAAGCCCGAGAGGGCTCCTTAAGGATTGGGTCATGTGCCAAGATGGCACCTTAATATTGTGGGGTTTTTGAGATCCTTGAGAGGATTGGACCAGTGGCCTATAGACTTGAATTGTTGCCAATAATGAAAGTCCATGATGTTTTCCATGTTTCATTGCTAAAGAGATGTGTAGGATGTTGATCATGTGATTGATTGGTCTGTATTGTAGGTGGAACCAGAGGGAGATTTCTAGTTGGAGCCACAGTGCATGTGGAAACAACTCATGCTCTAGAACTAAGCAATAGAGCAAGTTAAAGTGTGGAGGAAGCACTTTGGGCTCGATGAAGCTACATGGGAGATGATTGATTAGATGCGAGCTTTGTATCCTTCCTTTTTTGTTGGTTGAGCAGGTGCGTTTGGTGTGTGTGTGTGTGT
>APFE030647155.1:0-16309 GCA_000404065.3 Pinus taeda
TATACTATCTTTATGTATGGGTAAAATAATTATATATTCACAAACAAAAAATAAACTATAATCACAAACATTTGAAATTCTATCACGAAACATAAAATTGTACTTAATTATAAGAATATATTAATTAAAAATAATTGTTATTTTAAAATACACACATTGAATAGTGGATGTTACAAAAAAAGATATATTTTCATTCATGATGTCATGGTCATTTACCAAAATAAGTGATCTTTTATTAAATTGAGCATAGATAAGCTATGCAAGCATTCAGTTCATTTGAAGTGTAATTCTTGCATTGGATACTATGCATGCTTAAAATCATCATATAAGTTATTTCTATTAAGTGATTGTAATAAAAGTTTTTTTTGTGTTCAAGAATTTATAGACATAGAAATACAAAAAAAAATCCAATACATTACATAAAATAAAAACACAAACATCTTAAATTCTACCATCACAAAACATGGATTTGTAACTAATTATCAATATATATTGACTAAAAATACTTCTAAAAGATGCATTGAATAGTGATACTTACAAAAATCCATAGCCGTTCACGATGTTATGGACATTTACAAAAATAGATGAAATTTTGTTGAACTAAATGCTAATCTGAACATATATAGTTTAGTACACATTCAATTAATTGGGACTGTAATTCTTGCATATTATATTTTATGTGTGTAAAATCATTGTATAGGTGATTTGTATCAAGTAAATAGACAGTTTGGGAAATGACCTTCCATACGGGATATTCTAATGAAAGCATTTCTTGTGTTCTAAAATTATACACAAACAAGAGCATAAACAAACAAACACATAGATTTCATAAAATAAAAACACAAACATTTAAAATTATATCATGAGAAAACATCAATCTGTAAATTAATTTTTAAATTTTATGTTTATTTTGTTTGATATATTTTTAATTTTACATTGAATGATTGTGGTTAAAAAAATATTCATGCTCATAGTCATGTGTGATGTTGTGATTATTTGTATTGTTAAAAAGTAAATATTGATTAAAAACAATCATGAAAACTTGTGATTTTCAAACATAAAAAAACTTGTGATGATTCTTACAAGGAAAATCTATAGTCATTATTACTTGTGGTATTGTCATGGTCATTTGTATCTATAAAACTTATTGACTAAAAATATTTTTGAAATTTTGATTTTTATACTAAATAGACTTAACAAGTTATAAACTCCACGCATCTTGTACCATAAAAAATTAATTTACTAATACACTAATTATGAACTTACAATCATTGAATTAAATAAAAAAAATTGAGTAAAATTTAAGATAAGAATATATTAATTAAAAAATAAAACTAGAGATTGATAGGGGAACTATGTCAAGAGGATAAGCTCAGTGTGATGGCTAAGGATTCTTAGTCCGTTTGCTTTCCTTATGTGGTCGGGTTTCTTCAGACATCAAATCAACTTTCTACGTCATCGCTAGCGCATGATCTCATTGCTCGCGGGTCTGATAATGGAGTTTTTGAATGGAGTTAACACCGTTTCAGTCTCCTGTGTAGGGATGGAGACTGACAACCCGCACTGTTAGTAGTATCATTCACTAAATCATCGACGCAAAGTATATTCTCACATCATACGTACATGATGGAATATAAGGAAGCAAAGGGCATCACATTCATGAGTTGGGAATGGACCTCTGTAGTATTAAGGTGACTCTAGAGCAGAAATATTATACTTGTCTACTCTTAGTCACAAAAGAAATATCGATCAGATCTGAAGGCAAAATATTGGCTACATAAGTGAATATTCCACCTCGAAAAATTCATTTCATAGATCCTTTGTTAAAGATCTCAGATCTGGATATTCTTAATCCCCTTAGCACATTAGGTTGTCGAAATGGAGTAGCATTGGATGTGAAAAGTTTGCTTCGCTTTTTGTCAAACACAATTTTCGTCGATCAAAGTGGGTGGGTTCGGTGGTTTTCCCATCATTTATGAAGTGAATACTACCACATAAACCCATATCACTCTTTACAGATCCACACTTATCCATTGATTTTACTAAATATCTGTGTGACTTTCAAGTATGGGAACTCGATTTGGTAGCCTTCCAATTTTTTGTAAAATCCCCAAATGTAAAATCAATATTATTTTGGGTTTAGGCCACATATCATTTCAAACAATCAAAGCACAATATCATGCACACTATGGGTATCCCAATGCTCCTAAAAAGTATGATCTGTACAGGAAAATCAATGTAGGAAGATGTGATGTTACAATATTATATCATCCTCCGATCATCCACCATCATATTAAACTTGAGGCTTCGGGGAGGATCACATCGACCAAGAAATTCAAAGGGAACATGCGGAGTGCTCAGATCTAGTATTCCCAAAGGAGCATAATCAAATCAAGGGAAAGTAGATGGAACCTTTTCGTTCATAGATATCCCCAAAGGAAAATGTGTTGCCTCAACAACACTAGATCAAACACACAATAGCGGAACAACTGAATCAAATACCAGTATTGACTATAGATCTACCATAAACAAATTACTTGTTCACAACATATGAATCTCAAGAAGTACTATGCATATTCAACACTTTTTGGCCAAAACCAATGGATTTCTTCCATTGGATATTCACAAATTGGAAAATAAATTGTGAGATTCACCTTTGCTCCAGGGGCTTCTTCATAGTAAAATTTGTATCATGAGAGGATTGTGAATATGTATTTCAATAGGGTTCATGGTTTTGGGGCTTTGCAGGACTTTTTATCACCCCTTGGTTCCCATATTTCGACGCAAATATAATTGTAGTATCTCAAATGTTGGCTTGGGTTAGATTGCATAATATACCCCTACATTTATGGTTCCATAAAGTGATAGAAGCCATTGGGAACATATTAGGGTGATACATAAATAACTATACACAAATATTTGAGGAACAAGTCTACACAATCGCCAAAATTTCTTTGGAGCTACACCTCAACAAAGGATTTTAGGATCATATTCTCTTGACACACAACAAGTAGTGCTCGATAAGGTTCCTAGATTTTGAGAACACAACATTTAGATGTTGAATAAGCCAACAAATGGGACATCCACAAAATCCGTGATCTTATGCCAAGAAAATGCCTTAAATGAAGAAGAAAACAAGGAAGAAACCCGAGGGATGGAAATTCCCAGAGAAGTTGCCTGACAAAGAAGAGAACGATGAAGAGATGCATCCTCCTACCAATGAAGAATCCCAAAATACACAAGAAAACATAGAAGAGGGGTGCATCAATCATGAGGTTTTAGGAACTCCAACACACACATTGAGGCAGGAGATGATCCATGTAGTAATTGAGACAGGGAAATGAAAATGTCATCGTGAATCTGAAAGTTCAGATTCAGATAAAGAAAATCCAAGAATGAATGAAGGGACCCAACTATAGCTTGTAATGACCACTCCTTCCCAAAGAGAATGGAAAAATGTCAAAAAGAAGAAATGGAGGAAAGGGTGACATGTTTACCAACATTTGGAGTTGTATTTTTGGTCTTTGTGATCAACAATTTTGTTTCGCATGATTGAATGCATTATCAACATCTACAACATGTAATTTTTCTTTCATTAATAAAATTACAATTTTTTCCGAGGAAAAAAATTATATTATTTATAAATAATTATAAAAGAATCTGATTTTCAAATACACATTGAATAGTACAGTGGTTTTTACAAAAAAAAAAACTTTTTCATTCATGATGTCATGGTCAATTACTAAAATAAGTGAATTTCTTTTAAATTGACCATGGATAATTTAATGCAAGCATTCAATTCATTTGAAGTGTATCTCTTGCATTGAATACTATGCATGCTTAAAATCATCATAGAAGTTGTTTGTATGAAGTTTATAGACAATTTGTTTAGTGACCTTCCATATGGTACATTATAATGAAAGTTTTTTGTGTGTTCTAGAATTCATAGACATATAAACACAAACAAAAGAAAAGACAAACAAGTAAATACATTTCATAAAATAGAAACACAGACATTTAAAACCCTATCATTATGAAACATCCATTTGTGACTAATCATAAATATATATTAGTTAAAAATACTAGTAAATTAATTTTATTCTCAAATATGCATTGAATAATGATACTTACAAACAAAAAAAAACCATGGTCATTTGCAAAAATAAACGAAATTTTGTTAAACTAAATGCTAATTTGAACATATATAGTTTAATACACATTCAATTAACTGGAAGTGTAATTCTTGGGTATTATATTTTATGTGTGTAAAATCATCATAAATGTGACTTGTATAAATTCAATAGTCAATTTGGGCAATGACCATCCGTTCGGCATATTCTAATGAAAGCCTTTCTCGTGTTCTAAATTTTATACACAAACAAGAGCATAAAGAAACAAACACATAAATTACATAAAATAAAAACACAAACATTTAAAATTCTATCAATATAAAAATTCTATCTAATTATAAAAAAAAAGATTAATTATAAAGCAATGTTCATTGATAGTGGTGCTTGCGAAAATTCAAATTCATGATGTTTTTGTCCATTGTAGAAAAACAAGATATTATTAAATTAAGCTACAAGTTAAAGATCAATACTTTAGTATACAAATTCTACACATTGGCAAAGTATTTATTTTATATGATTACATATGTGCAAAAATATTATACACCTATAAACATAACAAACAACCATAGGAAAACAAGAGAACAACAAAAAAGTACATAGCATAAATTAAAACCAAATGCATTTAAAATTCTATGATCATAAAACATCAATTTGTAAATTAATTTTTAAATTCTATGTTTATTTTGTTTGTATTTTATCATCATAACGAGGAACTTTTGAGATATTTTTAAATTATCATTCAATGATTGGGATTTCAAAAAATATCATTGTCGTAGTCACTTGTCATGTTGTGATTATTTTTATTGTCCAAAAGTATATATTGATTAAAACCAATCATGAAAACATGTGATTTTCAAACTTACATATTGATTAAAACCAATCATGAAAACATGTGATTTTCAAACTTACAAAAAATGATGATGATGCTTACAAAGAAAATCCACGACCATATATTTTTGTGGTATTATAGCAAGTTATAAACTCCACCCATTCTGTACCATAAGAAATTAATTAACTAATAAATTAGTTTTTTATTTTGTTTAAAGTGGCGTTATTCATTTACTATTATCAATTTATTTAAATAAATTAATAAATTTATAAACTTCTTGTTAAGTTGGAAATGTTTTTATTTTAAAAGTTTAAGTATATTTCAATAAAATTTTAGAAATTTTAGATAATTATATTATATATATATATATGGGGTTTTCTTTAAAATATTAATATTTGGAACATGAGGGAGGAGGAGAATGGAGAGCGGGGTAAAAATGAGCCCTAGGGTTTTAAGCTCCTGCAAAGTTGAATTCGCTGCAATTGAGCTTATGCTTGTTTCTATTGATAAAAGGAATCCACATAGTGGGTTATTGTTATTGCGATAGACATCAAAGGAGGAGCGAAGATCTACAGGAACCATAATGGAAGGGATTCGGCTGATCCAAGTTGTTGGAAATATATGATCTGTGCAGAGCATGGGGACTTGGCTCATGGGTTTTTTATTCCTGGTGGGATCATTTTCACATAGGATCTTTTACGCATTCTCCCAAATCCACTATTTTTATTTTTCTTTCTTTCATATTTCATTGTGGATGATAGTGGAACGGAGATGATCTGTAGAGCTCCGTTAGGGTTTGGAGTCAACGGGTCCATGGCATCGATTGGGCCTGCAGTGGATCTCATCCCATTTGTGTTGTGATGTATGAAGGTTCCATAGATGTTAGAGAAAAGACTGTGAAGGTGTCGAAGGGGAAATCCCAAATGGATGAAGCTGGCAATGTCCTCATTTACAAAGGATCTATGTAGCCATCACAGCTCTGAAGGTGCACTGTGCTTTGTGCTGATATGCCGTGGTGATGCGTGAGGCCCCAAAGAAAGATGAGGCACCAAATATTGGTGTAAAACCCATGGCTCCAAAGGCAGTGACTCTCAATGCCAAGGATCCAGCTACAGGCACTAAGACTACTCCTTCGAAGGCCGTTATAAATTCTATCTCGAGGATCGTCTACGGGGTCACAAAGAAAGCCGAAAAGGAGTCTGGCTACATGGAACAGGGCAATAGTTTCTTGGAGGAGCCCACATAGATCCCATTTCATTGTGGCACACCTAAGGCTACTTGGTCATGCCACCTCCAGATAGAATCAAAACCCTCATCACTGGTAAATTCGTTTTGATTTAAAGCTTTTATTAAAACCCTTTCAGAGATGTCACTACTGATCTGGGTTCACGCAATTGACTGTGTGATGCTTTTGAAGAATCTTATCTCAAATCATTTTGGATATCCAGCTATATTACAATATATGGGGGCAGAGCTCTCTAGGATCCTAAACCTCTCAGATAATACAATATTTTACCTATGTCTCCTATAATATTCAATCTGAGGCTGAGACGTGGTGCAATAGATTAAAACAAAACAAATCATTCAGGAGGAGGCTTTGGGAGTAGTTCAACCAAAAACACAAAAGCACATCAGAAGCACAAAAATGGAGGAATTTCTTTCATGAATATCCTCTAAGGGAAAAAATCACCTTTAGCAACAACAAATCAAGCCGGAATCGAACCAAGTCCATACGTTGTGGAGAAATTGAATCACATCCCAAAATTAGACATAGATATAC
This sequence comes from Pinus taeda, assembly GCA_000404065.3. Taxonomy (NCBI): domain Eukaryota; kingdom Viridiplantae; phylum Streptophyta; class Pinopsida; order Pinales; family Pinaceae; genus Pinus; species Pinus taeda. The sequence continues at coordinate 6,740 of APFE030647155.1, forward strand.
TAGAAACAGATGAGCATTGTAATATTTTGGAAAAATAGGCTATTATCTGTCAATTCAACTCTTTTTGGACAAAAACCACTGAGCTCTTTCACTGGATTTTTACAAACTGGAGTACTCACTATGATATTGACTTTTGTTCTAAGGGGTTTTTCTTTGTAAATTTCCCATTAACAGAGACTAGAGACATCATATTACGGGAAGGACCATTGTTCTGGGTATCCATGGGTCATTTCATCACACCATGGTTTCCGAAATTTATGCAAATACTATGGTTGTATCTGGGATGATAGTTTGGGTTCATCTGCAAAACCTCCCATTACATCTATGGGACCAGTCAAACCTTCTAGGCATCAACAACACCATCAGCTGATACATTAAAATGGACACAGAAAGACTGGAGGAAAGAATTTTCACATTAGCAAGAATATGTGTAGAAGTAGATCTTAGCAAAGGCTTGTCGACCACATTCAACTGAAGCACAAACAGTGGTGCTGGACACAGATACTTGATTATGAAAATACAACATTTAGATGTAGAAACTACCGACAAACAGGACACCAACAAAATATGTGCCTTGAAGCCAAAAAAACACCGGAAGAAAGAAGAAAATAGGGAAACAAACCAAAGGATGGAAATTTTCACCAGCAAGCTCTGATGAGGAGGAGGAAGTTGGTGTGAAACATCCCATACCAACGAGGACAATCATACAAACAAGGAAGCATAAGCACAGGAATTACATCCACAATCTTCGATGGATTCACAACCAGTAAATATACCAGACACAATGGATACCAGTGGATCCAAATGACTACCTACATCAAACAAGTCTTATTTTGATAAAGAAAACCCTCTACCTGAGGATGATACTTCACTTGCACTTGTACCTTCGATGCATACTTAAGGGGAGTGGTGCAAGGTGGAGAAGAAAAAAGGGAGAAAAGCGTGATTTTTCTCCCAATATGTACATTATTTTTTGCAACTTTTGATGAATCATTGACTAGCCCATGAATGGGTCACAACATCTACAACATGTAATTTTGTTTTAATTAATAAAATTAGGATCTTTCTCCTGGAAAAAAAATTAATATTTGGAACCTTAAACAAGATATATAGTCATTTAAGAAAATAATATAACCTTCACAAAAACCATTTGAAATATATTTATAAAAAAAATTAGTTATTTATTACTAAAATTAAAATTTAAAAAATTACAATAATGGAAAATTATTTCTTAAAAATTAAATAAAACTTTTAAAGAAATTAAATATTGCTATATATATATATATATGAGCGCTAAAAAATGAGAATATATATATATAATATATATAATATATATATAATATAACAAAATGTCAATAATTTATAGAATATTTTATACAACAAACTTATCAAAATAATAGTTAAATAAATGTTAAAATGAATTCATGTTGCCAACAATGACTTACAGAGTGAGATATAGACATAATTAGATGTTAAAATAAATTCAAGTTGCCAACAATAACCAACCGGGTGAGATACAATATGTCTACTAGATTTTTACCAAGATGTAAATAAATGTTTAGATATTTCTTTTAGACTTTTATTTAGCGTAAATAAATGTTTATTCTACCCCACACTCTCCACACTAGGACCACAACAGACGACTTTTCTAAATGCCTCTTTCGGCAATGTCAGTAGTCGCTCAATGCCTCTAGTCATCACTCATCGCCTCCAAGTCGTCAGAAAAATTAAAAAGCTCCACAACACGCTCCTAATAAGAATATGATGTGCTGATTTTAAAAAATTCAATAAAAATACATATAATTCGGTGGAATAAAGAACAGAAGAGATGGTGGCTGGGGTGCGCGCGGGCTACAGGAAATGAGAACGAAGGAATTGGAATTTTCCACTTTCAACTTCCTGCCTAGATAGTCTACTTGCCACTGGGAATTTTGGAGGATGGGTTCTGAGCAATTGCCAGTGAATTTTCCATTATTATTGTTTTCTTTTTGTTTTATTAAATGTTATATTAATAATCTGTTTCAAGGATCGTATTATAATAATTTATTGGGTGTATTTGATGATATTAGATTGATAGTTACTTGTCATTTTTTGGTTTGTAGATTTTATATTTGAGTTTGAATTTAATTAAAAGGGTTCAAGAAAATTTAGTAATCTATTTAAAATTTATTTAGGTTTATTTTTAAATTTTTAGAATTTATTTTATTTACATTTTCAATTTAAGTTTCCATAAATATTAGGTGAAGGCTATTTTAATTCTTCTCATTACATATAATAATGTCATATAATTTATTTTATTTTTTTCTACATTTTGTTGTAATTTATTTCTCAAAATTTTAACAATGTAATTATTTTTCTGTATATCTTATTATTAATACCTATTTTCTAATGTTTTTGCATGGAGATGGAGAATGAAGATGATTTAGAATTACAATTTGTAACATTTTGTTTATTTATATGTAAATTATATTATTATTTGTAAACAATCAAAAACTATATTAATAAGATTTTTATTTATTTTGAGGGAGGGGATTTTCCCTCTCTCTCAGACCTCAAGATAGCTATGGATATGGTTATATGTGAGGTATGTCTAGTGCAATTATGGTTATTTTGTTATTATGTTTTTTTCTCTCTTCTTAAAGAAATTTACAAAAAAAAATTCTAGAATGTAGTAAAAATTATAAAATGGTGATGATTTGTTTAAATAAATTGATATTGGTAATGAATGAAAAAATGAAACTTTAAACAAAAGAAATAAATAATTAAATTGAACTTCCTTCTCCCACAATGAACTTGGGTTGTACAACTTCTCTTCCTCATTGATCAAACCTTAAGCTCCTCCAATGGTGATGCATTTAGGGGCAACTTGGTCCACTCTCACACTTCCCTCCAATAGTCCACATGTGTCCAATACCAAACTTTGCAACGTGGACCTCTGATTCGACTAGAAAATCAACATCAACAAGACGATACATATACCTTGCTCTCCAACACACTCCTTGTCCTCTTGTCCTCAAGATATAAGCTTCTCGAGATATGGTTAGGGCACACCAACAACCCTAAATAACTACTCCCAACTATGTTTCCCTTCTCCAAAGACATTCTCTTCTTTTGATTTCCTTTCTAGACTTCCAAGCATTATTTTGGGCATAAGGAACCTCCTCAAAATACCCTACAATTATCTGTCTCACAACAACAAGTGATCAGAGCTATCTAGGAAGGAAGACACTATTGTTTAGCTACCTATCTCCTTGGAGTAATTGTTGCTAAGATAGAGATGTTTTACAAGCCCTCTCGACCATTCAAATTATGCCTCCAACATGATGTTGTAGCAACAATTCCTTGTGGCCTGAATAGAGATCCAAACACCACACAAAAGTAGTGAAGGAAATTACCCAAACTTATCTTAAAACTACAACCTTGTTCATCATGGCTATACACACCCAAACATAACATAGCTCCTCCACATCTTGTGCCAAAGTCATCCTCCTTGCTAGCATGTTAGCTGCCTCAAGTACACTATCTATCTCAAAGGTATACCTAATTTTATTTGCACTTTGGATGTGCTCTAAATCTCCAACAATTAGCTTCTATTTATATGCACACACGTGGCTTTGTGAATTTTTCCTTGGGGCATACTTTAGCCCAAGTTGACCTACAAACCAGAAAAATTAACCATCAACCACATATAAAATTAATATCTCTTATTAGAGACCTCTATTTTGAGTGACTTTAGCTACCCTTTTCTCCTTTAGGTGTCCTCTAACACCTCCAAGTGTCAAACCACTCAAAGTCCAATTGTTTTTTCCTAATTAATTTACGTGAAAAACTCCAAGATTGGGTTCTAATGCCATATCAATTGTGTTGCTCTTCTTCATCCAAACACCCATTGCTGGGGCTTCAAGTTCTTCCAGAGCTACTAAATCTCAACAAACTCTTTAGATATAGATCCACAAGAGATTTCATATTAGACTACAATTGACCATATGCTTATAGAACTAAGTCAATAGGCTAACAAAATATTCCCAATTCCATCAGAAGCTTGAGAAGCGCCAAGGGATATAATTTTACCCTTTTTAGACACTGGAAAATAAGAAGAAAGGAGAGAAAAATTATACCCAAGGACATTTAAATTTTACATCTAAGTACCTACCATAGAATCTTCTAAGAAGATTGCAAGTTAAGACTTACAGTGTTCGAAATTGATTCACACATCAACATATAATACCTATTGCGAAGAAATTCTGATGGGTATTTAACTACAAGGCCCATAATACGTACAGAATTTAGACTCAATTTCCTAATAAGTGTTGGAGCATACCCAAGAGAAGGGTAAAAACAATAAAGAAGCGTATAATTGCAACAATTTTTGGCATCATCTACTGGAAGAGACACGTTGTATTAACCAGGACATGTCAAAGATGTATTCATTGAAATAAAAAGATAGAAAATGATGGTAGATAATTAAATATAGGAACATCAACAATTCACTTCAACCAAAGTTAGCATATAAAATGGAAGTTCGACACAGATAGAATTGACTATAGTTGAGGGACTACAATGAGAAAAAAAAACTCTAGACATCAAATTGACTTCTAATTCACCCTGTGTGACTACCACAACAATTGGTTAATAAAAGTATTATCAATATAAAATGTCATCCAAGCGGGCTGATACTCGGGAAGTCAAATACAATAATACAATGTGAGAAGATATATTAAAGGAAATTCTGGAGAAAACTAATTTACAAACAGATGTTACCTCAACCTCACCTACAACTGACAAACAATTTCCTCTAGTAGAGACAAATACACCCAACACTTGAGCTCGATAAATAAGGAAAGGGTAAAAGAAACATCTAGTAAGAAACCTGACCTAAGGCATGCTTGAGAAAAACAAATATTTGAAGCACTAGAAAATTCTATGAGAGAAGCAAAGTGAAAAATAAAAGAAGGATATTGGATAGTAGCAAGATTTAGCAGACACAACAACAACAAAGGGATATCTAGTTAGAATGTTAGAACCACGATATAAAGTGCAAGTATTAGAACATAAAATACTAGTTGAGCAACAATTGTTAAGGAACATATCTGGGCAACCAGAAAGGACAGAAAAATCAGCAACATCTCACTGATTGGGCAACCAAGAAAAAGCGTACTGTTTTGGAAACATCCAAGAATAAAAAGGGAAACATCTAAAAAAGGGAAAACATATAAAATATATGGGTTTATCTAATTTCGCAGTTTGTTTCTTTTTATCTTTCGGTAATAAGGAGAATGAGGGCGTTGTTTTTAAAAACAGGCTCATCTCTTCTTCCTGAATAATATAGTGGCAGTGTTTTTGCAGACCTGCGTATTCCAATCTGCGTATTCCAATCTTGGTGACTACAGGCTGTCCTGTAGTTCTCTGTTTATTTTATTTATTTTCAGATCTGGTGTTTATCAATTAGTCTTGGTGTCTACAGTCTGTTCTGTGATTTTTTTCTCTGTTTATTTTTATTTTTCAGATCTGCAAGCAGATCAATTGGTATCAGAGCGTAAGATCTTGGAAGACATCCACCTGTTCGAAATTTTTTTTTTTTTAAGCATCATACATTTCACACCATTCAGTGTATGAAAATCATGCTGCCCCATCAAGAGTGTCCAGAGCAGCCAGAGCACTCCCATGTAGCCTCGCCAGTGAATGATTTAGCTAGGGCTCTTCAAGAGCTAATTACGCTGCAACAACAACAACACCCTCCAGGGCCAATGCAGCTTGATGCACGCTTTCAACTGCCCAAATTCTCAAGGCAAATGAATGGTGATACTGTTGATTCTTGGATCTGCAGCCTCTCCAACTATTTTCAAACCTGTCCAACGATGAACGAGGAGATGAAAATTTAGATCGCCAGTCTACAATTGGAAGGCCTAGCACAAACATGGTGGGATACTCATCTTGAGAATATGTCCTTGGTTGTGGAACTTGGAGAACAAGCCGAGACCAAATCAACGTCTATCACATCTTGGAATCTCTTTTGCGAGGCCTTACGTGAATGCTTCTATCCTCCAGGATATATACAAAATCTCCTTGCAAAATGGTTGCAGCTTCGACAACTACCCAATCAATCAGTGCAAGCCTACATTGATGTCTTCTGCAAGTTGCACATTCAACTCCATATATCCGATCCAGACGAGGTACTAATTATCAAATTTAATTCTGGTTTGCTAATGCTTCTTCGTCGTGAAGTTGAGTTGTTTGATAGTGCTTCATTAGATAAGGCCTTTATTCAGGCCCTGGCGGTGGAGCGCAAAGTGGGTACTAGAATCTGATATCCTCAAGCCAAAAATGGTCCATCTTCCTTTGATTCTTCTAATGTCGCCTCTGCCTCCTCACCCACACCTCACCGCACCCCCTGGTGTACATTTCACAAGACCAACTCACATGCTTCTGCAGACTGTCAAGTATTGAAAAATCTCCGCCCCCAGAAAACTCTTTTTACAGAGGTCGAACAACCAAAGGCCACTACCCCACTTCCAACTGTTTCTCTCGAAAATCCGACTAAAGTGGACCCCTCTCTGATCCTCATGACTGCTAATGCACCAAACACCTCTGTTACGCCTTTGTTTACCCATAATTTTCAAATCAAACATGAGTTGGCCACGCTTATTCTTGACAATGGGAGTCAAAAGAATCTTGTGTCACAATACTTATTTGCACGCATGTGCCTTCCCACCACTCCTCACCCCCACCCGTATCAGTTCGGTTGGGTCAGAAAGGATGGCCCTCGTCTTACCATCTCCCAATGTTGTGCTGTCACCTTTGCTATTGGACCTTTCCGAGATACTGTGGTATGTGATGTTTCTCCTCTAGATTGTGCTGATTTATTGCTAGGAATTCCCTATCAAGAGGCTCGACATGTTGTTTATCATGCTACAGATCACCAATACCACTTGCAGCATGATGGGCACACATATGTGCTCACATCCTCAGCTAGCACAACAACCCAGCCTTCCATTGGAAAATCTCCCATTAATTCGCTTCAAATAAACAAAGAACATTAGGATTTGATGGTTTATCACCATCTATAAGTTTTCTCAACTCCTTATTGTGTAACTATTATAGTAACTATTGTATTTTCTTCTTCAATCAAACTCTAATATTTTTTTTATCAATACACAATTTTTTGAAATTACACAAATATGTAATGAAAATTAATTTCATATGTGATAAAAAAATCAGTTAGCACAACACATTATAAAGCCACAATTTTTGAGTTCAAAAATATATCCCACAAAGAAAAATGTTTATTACTTAGTAGAACATGTTACAATATCAGTATCATCAAAGAGGTTCAACTTCAAAAATGATAATACACTAAACAATCTCTCATCCTCCACTAATTACATGTATTTCTCCTTTAGCCTTTCCATCAAAACTATAATTTCATTAAAGGAATGTTGTTCCCATGAAAATAGATCCCTTACAATGAAAACATAGGAAGCTAGAGAATAGGTCATTATTACATACAAATAGCCAAGTAGAACATATTTACCTTTCCTAATAAATATTTTGAAACAAAATACAAGATAAATTGTGGATTCTATTGAAAATGAAGAAGCTTAGGTCATGCCAGCAAGTGAACTAGAATTAATTTATTTTCCATAAACCATTATATATATAAAAAATTAATGATAGTTATGGAAAGTATGTGGAATACCCAAAGAATAAAAAAAGCCATATATGCATTTGCCTCCACCTCCTCCCCCTCTGCCTCCTCTTCCTCCTTCTCTTTCATAACGACCAACATCTCCTCCTCCTCCTCCACCTCTGCCTCCTCCTCCTCCTCTGCTGCCTCTACCTCCTCATCCACCACCACCTCCAACTCCCAACTCCAACTCCACCTCCATGAACCCCTCCTCCTCCTCCTCCTCCATGTCCACCTCCACCTCCTACACAACTTCCTCCTCCTCCTCCACCTAAACCTCCACGTCCACCTTCACCTCCTCCTCCACCTCATACTCCACCTCCACCTACCCCTCCTTTTCCACTCGTCCTCCATCTCCATCTCTACCTCCTCCTCCTCCTCCACACCCTTCTCATCATCCTCCTACACCAACTCATCCACCTGCTCCTTCTCCTCTAATTACACCTCCACCACCTCCTCCTCTCCTCCTCTTAATCCATATCCAAATCCACCTCCTCCTCAACCACCTCCTCCTCCTCCACCTCCACCACATCAACCTCTGCCTCATCCTACACCTCCACCTCCACCTCCTCCTCCTCATCCACCTCTGCCTCTGCCTCATCCTCCTCCACCACCTCCACCACCACCTCTTCCAACTCCTCCACCTACACCTCCTCCTCCTCCACCTCCTCATCCTCCACCACCACCACCACCTCCTCCTTCTGCTCCTCGACCACCTTGTCCTCCGGCTCCAGCTCCTCTTCCACGAGCACTTGCACCTACACCTCCGGCACCACCTCCACCTCCACCTCTCGCACCACCTCTGCCTCATCCTGCTTCTTCTCCTCCTACTCCATCTCCACCTCCACCACTTCTACCTCCTCCTCATCCTCCTCCTGCACCACCTCCTCCTCCTTATTCTCCTCCTGCACCACCTCCTCCTCCACCTACTCTTCCTCCACTCCACCTCCTCCACCACCTTTGCCTCCACCTCCACCCTCCTCCACCAACATCCACATCCACCTCCTCCTCCTCGTCCTCCCACCTCCTCCACCATGTCCACCTCCACCTCCACCTCCTCCTCCTCCACCACCTCCATTCTGCCTCCTCCTCCTCCACCACCTCCATCTCCACCTCCTCCTCCACCACCTCCACCTCCTCCACCTACTCTGCCTCCACCTCCAACTCCTCCACCATGTCCACCTCCACCTCCATCTCCTCCTCCTCCACTACCTCCATCACCACCTCCTCCTCCACCACCTCTACCTCACCACTTCTACCTCCTCTTCTGCCACCTCTTCCTCCTCCACCACCTCCGCCTTTGCCTACTCTGCCACCTCCACCTCCTCCTCCACCACCTCAACCTCCACCCTCCTCCTCCACTACCTCCACCCTCCTCGACCATCCTCCTCCACCCCACTCCTCCTCCTCATTACCTCCACCTCCACCTCCACTTCCACCTCTCACCAACCTCAACCTTCCCCCTCCTCCTCCTCCTCCTCCCTCCTCCCCTCCTCCTCCACCACCTCCACCTCTACCTCTGCTTCCTACTCCTCCTCCACCACCTCCTCCTCTTCCTTCTCCTCCTCCTCCTCTTCCTCCTCCTCCACAACCTCCTCCAGCACCACCTCCACCACCACCACAACCTCCTCCTCCTTCACAACCACCATCACCACCTCCTCCTCCTCCTCCACCTCCGCCTCTTAAAACAACTTAAAAAAATAAAAAAAAAATTGCATATCATTTCAATCTCCTTATTTAAAATAATTATTGACTCATTTTCACCGTGATAATTCATATATCAATATATACATGATAATATAACAAATAATATGTATAAAAAAATTCAATATAAATAAGTAATTATGAGAACAACAATTTAATTAATAAAATTTAATTTAGTTTTC
>APFE030647156.1:4475-19550 GCA_000404065.3 Pinus taeda
GATAACTATTTTATGTTGTGTTAATGCAATTGGTACTTCAATCCTAGGATTTTATCTATTCAAAGGTAAAAATCAACTGAAAAACTATATACAAAACTATGAACCAGGTGCATGCATGGCTGCACATCCCCTTGCATGGATGACTAAAGAACTGTTTTTAAGTTGGCTTTTTCACTTTGCTGCATCGGTACTAGGTGGTGTCTCACCTAATAACAGACACCTATTGATATTAGATGGACATGGGAGCCACATGGCTGTACAAACAATTGAGGAAGCAAACAATTTAGGCATCAACCTGTTGACGTTGCCCGCTCATACCACTCATAGACTGAAACCCCTTGATGTTAGTGCGTTTGGCCCTTTCAAGAACTATTTCAGGTCAGAGCATGCTGCATGGATGGAAAAGAATCCAGGGGTTGAGGTGAAAAGGTTCGAGCTAGCAGAGCTTGCAAGTAAAGATTTTAAAAGGGCTTTTACACCATCAAATATCAAGGCTAGCTTTAGGAGGACAAGAATATGGCCACTGAACTATGATGCTCTTATGCATGATACTGGTTGTAGCCAAGCGTTTCATGTGGATGGTCAGGAAGAAAGGAATGCCCAAACAGGTGTTGAAGTCCAAGAAGTAGATGACCAAGATGATGTTGTTGCAGCTGGTAATATGATTTCCCTTTCTCAAGGACACTTATATGATGGAGATGATGAAACTGTATGTGAAACACAGTATAACCATGAACAAATTTGCAGTAACATGGAGATCGTTCCACGAACTAAAGAACATGAAAATCTTGTTGTTGATATTGTTAATGACATTGTTGAACATGCAGTTGATAATGAACAGTTGACATTTCCAAGCCAAGTAACCCCACTTTCATGGCTAGCTGAAGCAATGATTAATATGAATGCACATAGTGTCTCAACAACCAATGAACAAAGCATGAACATGTCGTCACAACCAACAGAATTGAACAGTGAAATTGTTCATTTTTTTGTGGGCAATAGATCAATGGAATAAGATGAAGCACATAATGAGGCATCAAATGAAGATAATGATATAGTTCAATCAGTTCCATCAGATACTGAAAGGGAAGTACCAAGCAATGACATGTAGGTGGGAGGGGTGGAGAAGATACTTGGCCGGTTCCTAAAGCTACCAGTAGAGAGAGTATCAATAAAAAAAACAAGTTGCACCGGGTAGTCTTCATTGGGCCGAAGCTCATAGTTACTCACCTCAGAGGACTATATAAACCTGTTAGTTGAGTCCGAAAAAAAATAAATTTGAAATGCAAGAATTAAAACAGAAAAAGAAGGATCTAGTCAAGTAGAAGAAGGTAGCAAGGATTGTTGTAGCGCAACGTCGAGCAGATGAAAGGATTGAAAGAGATAAAGCAAGGCAAGTTAAGGACCAATAAAAACAAATGGCAAGACAGGAAAAGTAATCAATAAAGACACAACAAATGCTTGAAAAGGAACAAGGGATGATCAATATGGTTGATAATGATACAAGAATAGCTGATGAAACCAGGATTATTTCAAACTCATTGGACTCCATTGCAGATAATACACCATTATTCCAAGATCTCAGAAACATTCAAATGCCTCACAATTAAATTGAGGGTTTACCTACTTGCCTTATTCCTACCAGAGTTGGTGTCAATTCTATGTATGCTCATTACACACCTTCACTTAATGCAGGGGTCAGTAGTGCAAATGTGAGGTATGGGTACTCAATACCTCCATGGTTGGAAGCTGCAAATTGGACTCAATCATATGGCAGCAATCAACCATTTCCTAATCAACCCTTTTTAGGTAGGCCAACCTACCTGGCTCAAGAAGGTAACTCAGGGAGTTTTGGCACTGAAGATTCTCAGGGCCATAAAGAATAGGGGTGTCATATGTTTTTGGTTGTAACCACATTATGATGTGGATTTTGGATGGATTGTATCTTTTTCTTGTCACAAAAACATTTTGGCTTACAACCTAGGTTGTTTTATTTCATACTGTGTGCAACATCGTAGCCAAAATCCATTTTAGAAGGAACATCTATAGTCTATTATAATGTAGAAATCTTACAAGATTCTTAAGGCCATAAAGAATAGGGGTGTCATATGTTTTTGGTTGTAACCGCGTTATGATGTGGATTTTGGATGGATTGTATCTTTTTCTTGTCACAGAAACATTTTGGCTTACAACCTAGGTTGTTTTATTTCATATTGTGTGCGACATTGTAGTCAAAATCCATTTTAGAAGGAACATCTATAGTCTATTATAATGTGGAAATCTTATAAGATTCTAAGGGCCATAAATAATAGGGGTGTCATATGTTTCTGGTTGTAACCACATTATGATGTGGATTTTGGATGGATTGTATCTTTTTCTTGTCACAGAAACATTTTGGCTTACAACCTAGGTTGTTTTATTTCATACTGTGTGCAACATTGTAGCCAAAATCCATTTTAGAAGGAACATCTATAGTCTATTATAATGTAGAAATCTTACAAGATTCTCAGGGCCATAAAGAATAGGGGTGTCATATGTTTTTGGTTGTAACCACATTATGATGTGGATTTTGGATGGATTGTATCTTTTTCTTGTCACGAAAACATTTTGGCTTATAACCTAGGTTGTTTTATTTCATATTGTGTGCGACATTGTAGCCAAAATCCATTTTAGAAGGAACATTATTGCTCTATAAATTTATTGCTTTGAAATGCTAACAACATTATGGTTCTATGCATTCACTACATTGAAAAGCCAACAACAACTTGGTTGGTTGTAAAGCAGTTTTATTTGCGAGCTAAGCTCAAGTGTTTATTAAAAATTGATTAATAACACTGAAAAACTATTTATTACAATGGAAGAAATATAGTTTGTCCTAGTTAAAAATCTAAACAAGGATCAAGTCCTGACCTGCCTATATATTGCAGTGGAAGAAATATAATTCGGGCTAGTTAAAAAACCAAAGAAATATCAAGTCCTAACCCACCTTTCATTATTAGACTGCTCTCCTATTGAGATAGATGGCTTCTTGATCAGGCCTGAGCCATGTTCAGGTGTGGATTGACAGTCAAACACCTCCCCTCACTCAATATTCATAGTTAAGATTTATCTATAAGAAACTCATAGCATGCAACCATGGTTCCCATAACATGATGAAATTTAAAATTCCAAGATCAAGAAAGTAATATTCATCTAGTGATGTGCAATAGTACCTAGTCACAAATGTTTATAAAAAATTGATTAATAACACTAAAAAACTATTTATTATAGTGGAAGAAATATAGTTTGTCCTGGTTAAAAATCTAAACAAGGGTCAAGTCCCGACCTACCTATCTATTGTAGTGGAAGAAATATAATTTGGGTTGGTTAAAAAACCAAACAAGGATCAAGTCCTAACCCGCCTTTCATCATTGGACTGCTCCTATTGAGATACATGGCATCTTGATCAAGCCTGAGCCAGGTTCAGGTGTGGATTGACAGTCAAACACCTCCCCTCACTCAATTCATAGTTAAGATTTAGCTATAAGAAACTCATAGCATGCAACCATGGTTTCCATGACATGATGAAATTTAAAATTCCAAGATCAAGCAAGGAATATTCATCTAGTGATGTGCAATAGTACCTAATCACAAATGTTTATAAAAAATTGATTAATAACACTGAAAATCTATTTATTACAGTGGAAAAAATATAATTTGTCCTGGTTAAAATCCTAAACAAGGATCAAGTCCTGGCCTGCCTATCTATTGCAGTGGAAGAAATATAATTTGGGCTAGTTAAAAAACCAAACAAGGATCAAATCCTAACCTGCCTTTCGTTATTGGACTGCTCTCCTATTGAGATACATGGCTTCTTCATCAGGCTTGAGCCATGTTCAGGTTTGGATTGACAGTCAAACACCTCCCCTCACTCAATATTCATAGTTAAGATTTAGCTATAAGAAACTCATAGCATGCAACCATGGTTTCCATGACATGATGAAATTTAAAATTCCAAGATCAAGCGAGTAATATTCATCTAGTGATGTGCAATAGTACCGAATCACAAATGTTAATAAAAAATTGATTAATAACACTGAAAAACTATTTATTACAGTGGAAGAATTATAGTTTGTTCTGGTTAAAAATCTAAACAAGGATCAAGTCTTGACCTGCCTATCTATTGCAGTGGAAGAAATATAATTTGGGCTGGCTAAAAAACCAAACAAGGATCAATTCCTAACCTACCTTTCGTTATTGGACTGCTCTCCTATTGAGATACATGGCTTCTTGATCAGGTCTGAGCCATGTTCAGGTGTGGATTGACAGTCAAACACCTCCCCTCACTCAATATTCATAGTCAAGATTTAGCTATAAGAAACTCATAGCATGCAACCATGGTTTCCATGACATGATGAAATTTAAAATTCCAAGATCAAGCAAGTAATATTCATCTAGTGATGTGCAATAGTACCTAATCACAAATGTTTATAAAAAATTGATTAATAACACTGAAAAACTATTTATTACAGTGGAAGAATTATAGTTTGTCCTGGTTAAAAATCTAAACAAGGATCAAGTCTTGACCTGCCTATCTATTGCAGTGGGAGAAATATAATTTGGGTTGGTTAAAAAACCAAACAAGGATTAAGTCCTAACCTACCTTTCGTTATTGAATTGCTCTCCTATTGAGATACATGGCTTCTTGATCAGGCTTGAGCCATGTTCAGGTGTGGATTGACAGTCAAACACCTCCCCTCAATCAACATTCATAGTTAAGATTTAGCTATAAGAAACTCATAGCATGTAACCATGGTTTCCATAACATGATGAAATTTAAAATTCCAAGATCAAGCAAGTAATATTCATCTAGTGATGTGCAATAGTGCCTAATTTTGATTGGGCAAAGTCTGAATAGTACACAGTGATATTAATAGACCTTGGCAACCCCTTCATACTGTATTTCAACATCTCAATTATGTCAATATTGCTGAATGCCCAAATCAGCCAGGAACTCAGCCTACTGAAACCTCAAATTTTTTACCATATTGATGAGTGCTTTGAAAAGTTAAGTAGTTGAAGGTTCAGCTGACTGAATTAGGAGATCAATATGTTAAATTACACAAAACTTACATCAATCAAGTTTTGCCTGATGTTTATAAGGTTTTAACCTCTAATATTTTTCACCGTGCAATAGTTCTCCTGATAATTTAAACTCTATTTTTCTATGGGACACTAAAGAAATCAACTGTCAAAATTTTAGAAAATGTTGCCATTTCAGCATCTATAAATTGCAAAAATTTCCAGCCTCTCTCAATAAACTACATATTTAATTTTGCTTCTTAAATTTATTTAACATGTCAGTTAGAAAATTTGTGGCACAAAATACCCCTTCCCAGTATAAAAAACTAGTAAGAAATGTCCAACAAATGCTTCAAAACCTAAACCCTCAAAACCGTAAACCTGCAAAATCCTTTGAAATCCTGAAACTCCAAGAGCAAAAATAACAAAAATTCCAATAGGAAGGTGAGGTGTTGAAAAACACAGTGGCAATGGCTAGTAGGATTTTTCCTATTGGATAGACGTAGAAGCCATGTCTAAGCATCTTCCATGTCCAAACCTTCTCTAGAGCTCGTTACACCTTCTCCAGAGCTCACCAGACCTGCAACCAACTTGGAAAACATGAAAAAGTTGGAAATTAGCCAATGGCATAAATATTCACAGACATTTTGAAACAAAAACCATAAAAACCTGTAAATTACCTGTAAATTTACCTTTGACCTCGAACTAGCTAGAAATTGGTACTGGATCCTCCCCAAACAACAGGTCGCGTGAATGAAACAACCACAAAGGTATTTGTAAACCACCAACAGTCCAAAATGAACAAAAATTGCAGGCGAAATGAAACAAGAACAATAGAAACCCTGTTCCATTAATGAGCGCGTGCAAGCAAACTAGCCTGGTTAGCATGTCAACAATGGCGGACAAGGCGCATAGGTAATGGAGCTATCCTGCGCCATCGTCGGCGGAGGGCTTTGCCCAAACACCAAACCCGAATAGAAATACACGAAGCAGAACAAACATCGCGACAAACAGGCAGAAACAACCAAAGGAAAGGTCAAAATTAGGTTTTTGAAGGGCTGACACCCACCACAACATGTGGCAGGACACGTCGGGCAGGTGTCGTACATGCGGGAGTGGCATTCACGTGCCCATAGCTAAGGTGGAGGGGAGGGCGCACAGGTAATGGCGTCCCTCCCCTAGATAGAGAGCTTGTCTTTCATTTGAGACAACAAGATCCTGAGAATCTTGTAGTTTCCCAAGAAAGTGCCATAAAATTAGAATATAGTAATTTTTCAATTGGTATATCCAACTAATATACCTTTTCTAAGACTAAATCAAGCCAAACAAAAACATTGTAAACACTACTACTTCTAAAAATTAGATTATGACCTTCTTATCTGATGCCATGAAAAGAATGAAGGCCTATTTTTCTAAGCAAACTTAATTACTCCAATAGAAAAATTAGTGCATCAAAAACAATATAGTCCTTTTGGAGAGGTAAGCTCAACAAGACATATTTCAATTGATAAATGGTAGGTGTGATAATTCAAAGAAAAATCAGCAAAATAAGAAAAATCAACTCTTTGAGCATCAAAGACGTCATCGAATAGGTCACTCTTTTGACAAGTACTTGTAAAGTCTCCCACATCTATAATTATATATACACCTATAATATCAATGAGTAATTATTTCTTTCTAGTTAGATACTCTCTTTCCGAATAACTAAGAATATAGAACACATGGGAAACACTAGCTTAACTTCTCAGATTGTTTTCATTTAACTTTTCTTAAAATATTTAGAACTAAATATTTGTAATAATTTGTTGTTTTCTTTTCAACATGTTCATTTAACTTTTCTTAAAATATTTACAACTAAATATTTTTATAATCCTGTAATTTTCTTTTCAACATGTTCATTGCATATTCTTTAGTAAGACATACATCAACTTAGTCTTAGTCCACAATTCTTGGGTGATAATTAGTGGCATAAGATATATTACAATCTGTTGTTTTCTTTTCAACATGTTCATTGCATATTCTTTAGTAAGACATACATCAACTTAGTCTTAGTCCACAATTCTTGGGTGATAATTATTGGTATAGTCTTAGTCCACAATTCTTAGGTGATAGTTATTGGTATAAGATATATTACAAAGATAATTATACTTATCAACCTTTTAAAGGATCACAAACACACTAATATAGATATTATATATCCTACTATTCTACCCACAATTGTGAATTTAACACCCAACATTATATTCCTAGTCAACCTTTGGCCACCTTAAATTACCCACAATTGTGAATTTAACACCCAACATTATATTCCTAGTCAACCTTTGGCCACCTTAAATTTGGGTATGGTATACATTATCATCATTCAGAACCTTTGCAACTTCCCGTTATATTCACATTTGTATATATGTATCTGACCATTTTGTTATGAAATAATGGGTTTACTTATCACTTTGATTTGATAAGCCTTCATTTAATTAGACAACACTATTTCTATTGTTTATCGTATATGTGGTATTAAGTAAAACCTCGCAAAACTATAACATTTTATCTTTGTTAAGTTTCATAGTACTGGGATTTATGGAGAGTTCTAAGATTACATGTGGAATTCACTTATGATGCCACCTGTGCTCTGTTGACCTAATCCTTTAATTGTGACGTTAACGACTTGCTGTATTTTTGTTTACCGCATTCATTCCACTGGATTTTCTTTATAGGCTTTGCTGCTACGCGGATTTTCTTTAATTATGTATTTTATTATTTGACAAATAACTTAATTTATAAACCCCACCGTTAAGGTTTTATATAATCCTTCTATTCTATATGTATTTCGATTCTATGTTTTGTTTGGAAAGTCCTGTGTGATATATGTTCATTTATAAAACACTGTAATTTCAACCATACCCTAAGTTGGGGCATAATTATCTTAGAGAATATTTTGTAAATAAAATGTTCTCTGTTTAATTGCTAATACCTATCTTCATTTTGTGATATATGCATTTGAATATTGTAGGGTTTTTACACCACTTTCTAGTATTGACTATACATATAGTAGTTGCATTTTACATTTTTAATTTTTTAAATGAACCCTCTATTTTCTATCTTCATTTTGTGATATATGCATTTGAATATTGAATGGGTTTTACACCACTATTTCTAGTATTGACTATATATATTAGTTGCATTTTACATCTCTACTTCATTTTGTGATATATGCATTTGAATATTGCATGGGCTTTACACCACTATTTCTAGTATTGACTATATATATTAGTTGCATTTTACATCTCTATTTTTTTAAATGAACCCTCTATTTTCTATCTAATAGTTATTTATTTGAAAAGTTTCATTGTTTACTACCAATTTCTTGGCTGGTGTATATTAAATGAGAATTCAAGAGTTTGATGAGAATTATAGTAATATTTTTTCTGCAGAAGTTTAGCTTAGTTTGTTTTTCATTTTTCCTTCATACATTTGTAGCACATTTTATCTACATATAAATATTTATGTTCCTTATATATAATACACATGTTCTCATTCATTTCCATTCACAACCTAAGACTAAATTCTTAGGATATCATTGAATAAACAACTATATTAGTTCTATTAATGCCTTTGTATGATCTAGGAACACTTAGTCCTTCCTTACTGTTAAATTTTAATTTTTTTCAAAGCTAATAGAATTTCATTTATTTCGATTGTTGCATTCTAGTAGAGGTAAAATCCTCGAGACAAGTTAAAGAAACTATATTTTTTTTGTTTGCTACGGAATAACCAGATAATAAATAATCCACAATTAAACATAAGATAAAATAAACTTCTTATCAATTCAACTGCAGAAACATCATAAAATTACAGGAATATAAAATAAAATTGTTATTTGGGTAATAAGAGTTAGGAACACAGACTTGCAGAGTTATTATGGAAAACTAAGGGATGCCTATTTGGCTCCTCCCAAAATTGACATAGCAATTTGCTTGTTCCCTTGAGAAAATAGGCATGCAATCTGCTTTTGTGTATTAATTTTTCTTCTTTTCAGCTATGGAAAATTAAGGGATGCCTATTTGGCTCCTCCCAAACATGACATAGCAATCTGCTTGTTCCCTCTAGAAAATAGGCATGCAATCTTCTTCTGTGTATTACTTTTTCTTCTCTTCAGTCTTTCTAATTCTACTCTCAGAAATTGTGAGACAAAAGCAAGTAAAATAAAATAGATATTATCCATCTACCACTCTTTGGGTAGTCATTAACTGCCTGCACCTCACCAACAGGTGCTAGGTAGTTAACTTCTCATTAATGAGTTTCTATTTCTCACTCTTGAGGATACTTCTTTTCTACTGGAAAACATTTAATTGGCCAATATCATAATTTCATAATTAAATCTAATCACCCAAATTAGATACCTAGAACTTGTTGATGGATAATAATAATTTCCCAAATAAAATTGGGCCCTTTTTCTCTTTCAACCATTTGTACTCAGGCATTAATTTCCCATATTTTTCTTTATTCATAGTTGAAACATAATTACTACTTTTCAAATAGTAATTTTACAAACAATTATCATAATCAAGAATTACTCATGATTAAAGTATCTATCTTTATTTTAATGTAGCATACTTAACCAAAATTAAGATTATGCATATTTAATTACAATGAAAACATTAAGCTGAGGATATCGCAATACTATATTTCTCTATGTATCAATCTACAAATCAAGTGACTTCAGTTGTTAAGGAAGGTAATAACCTCTATGGGCCAGCAAAACTTCAAGCAGGAAGAGGAGAATATATTTGGTACTCATAGAAAATGAAATCATGGATCAATTTCAAGGCAACATTACAGAACTATAAAAAGATAAAACTCAAGAATAGGATAAGTACAATAAAGGAGAAATTAAGGCTCAAAGGATTCTCATTGAATCCATCAAGGATCATCTCATACAATTTGTTTCACATTTGGGCGCATCTAAAGCTATTTATGATAAGTTGGTAAGGCTATATTCTATTAATATGTTAGACTTTATAAAGAAAGGTTATCAAACAATGAATATCTCACCTCCTTTCTCATAAAGATATCACAATTGAAGGATCAAATACAAGGGCTTGGAGAAGTGGTTTCTGATTTTGAGATAATAACTTGTGTTCTCAATGATTTACCTTCATAGTGGAGCAGTATTGTGAGAAGAATATATTCAAGAAAGGACACTCTGAACTCAGATGAGTTTTAGTCCTTGTGTATTCTAGAAGAGATATTGAAGGCAAAGTATGACATCGATCCCAATGAAAAGTATCAAGACTTCATTTATAAAACAAATAAGAAGAAAGGAAAATTTGGAAGGTTTGAACTTGGTCATAAGAACAAAAATAAGCCACAAGGAAAACAAGATATGTCCAAAGTACAATGCCTTGGATGAAATGAATATGGACACCTTAAAAGATATTTTCCTAAGGATTCTAAAAACAAGAAAAACAATAAGAGGAAGGAAAGAAGTGGAGCTAATGTTGCTAAAGAAAGTGAAGAACTTGAAAAGAGGATGAAGAATGAAGATTGTAAGGACCTTTATTGTTGAAGAACTCCATTTGGTCTATAAGTAGTTCATTTTTCTCTTTTATTAGTAGATCACAATTAGAGTAGCTTATGCATTGGAAGATTCTTGGATTTTTCATATAACCTTGGAAAGGTTAGAATCTACATAGATATTTTCACTTTATTGGAAGCAGTCATCTAGCAAGACAAGGATAGAAGCACTTGGACCATCTAGCACTTCACAGATCACGATGTTATTACTTGACATCATCCTACAAAAATAGTCTTCTAGCAGGAAAGGATCACAAGGATCCTTGATGAGAAGGTTCTTCAATATATGGAGAAATATTGGAAAGAGTGTATTCCAATAGAAGTTTATGGGTGTAGTCTAAAATATTATGGAAGAAAGCATCAAAGAAGTTTACTAGTTTAGTTGTAGCATGAAGACATAATTGAAGTATTTTCTCATTTTGAGAAATGAGCTTCATCATAGACATTTTCTTCAAAGAAAGAGACAATTCATGAAAGAAGTTAACTAGATGGCAAAATGAAGGAAAGAGGTATGCACATATTTAGATAAGAGCTATTCTTTAGAAAGTAGGATTTATGTCTTCAGAGGTATGGTAGGAAGAGTTGGATGCATAAATATATTTGGAATCATGTGCATGGTATGTCTTGGTTAAAGACTAGCTAAAATAAGGACTCTTCCATATGGGTACTCAATGTATATAAGCATGAAAATTGTGCATAACACTTAGTGATATTGATCAACACCCGATATGGTCTCTTGAAAAATGAAAATGAGCCATGATAACTTCGAAGGGAGGTGCAAAGACCTTGATGGATACAATGTTGAAGCTTGTTGATTGATTCGTTTCGGGAACATATTGATTGATTTTTGCAAGTTGAAGAGCATGGAAAAGGGAGCTCTAAGTATTATGTAAAAATAAACCACGTAAAGGGATGATGATCTTACGGGAAGAAAGTAGTAGTATTTGACATCATGACTAAAGGTTTTTACGATTTGGTAACTCAAATATTGATGATTTTTTTAGATGTGATTTGGCTACATGTTGTAGGAGTACATGCTAGAAAGATAACAATTTAGATAATATATCTGCAACTATTTAGATTAACTCAATTCAAGAACACATGGATTGAGTTGATAACATTTATGATAGCCTGTAAGTACATATGGTTATTTACACTATGAAAGGAAGAAAAGGTAGAAAATAAAGAAATTATTTGTTGGTCATGGTGGATTCGATGTTGAAGATCACTTTCCCAAGATGGACTACGAAAACTAGAATTGAGCTCTACATTAATTGGATGTTTTGATGATAGAAATATTGGTTGATGGAAAGTGATATAAAGTTTGATGGAACAAACCCTGTCACAAATATGGATTAATAAAGAGTTTGGCTCCATAACATCAAGGAAGGTCAAAGTTCAGGAATGATGTGATATGATGATGCAAAATAGGAGTCCTTGTAGATACCACTGAATATCTCCATGAAATAATGAAGTTTTTGATGATCAATACTATGATGATGTTTCCTTATTTGAAAGGGAGCTCAGATCTATTCCCTGTTTGAGATGGAATGTAAAAATCATCCCTAATTGAGAGGGAGTGATGTGGGACATTGTATTCTCCATGTGTCATGCACTAGACTAGGACTAACAACTGTAAGTCTTAGTGAAGGAACTGGGAGGGATAATGTAGGATTAGATAAGAATACAAGATGGGTACTCCTTAAGGATTGACAGTCTAAAATAGGAAGTAATCCCATTGAATGAAACTCTTTGAGGATTGGACAGGGGATCCAAGATAAGAGTGTTCGAAGATGACCAATATTATTTGAGGATTGGGAATCCAAGATAAGAATAGTCTTGGAAGGACATACCTGATGAACATTTGGATGGGGTATGTGCCTTGATAGGTTATGGTGGTGTCCATTTGTATGCCTCCCAAGATTTTTCTCTAATATTGTGGAGATTTAGAGATTTTCAAAGTCAAGGCCTTGTTATATTGGAATTTGACAATGTTGGTTATAATGTTGATGCTTAAAGATGGCTCATCAGTCTGACTCTTCTTATGAGAATATTTCAAGTTAAGGGCATCCTTGTACTAGTTATGGAATTATGAATACCTCTCTAGTTAAGAGGGAGTGTTGAAAATATAACTAGGTTCGGTCTTCATAATTGACATTGTACTTATATTATTGTATATTTCATGTAAAAAGAAAAAGAAGAAAAATAAATATTATTTTTCAAGCATGGTTTCATGCTCAATTTATTTTGTCAATTAGATCAATCATGTTCTTTATGCTTCTAGGGTTTTCCAAGTCAAAATAATATTTGTTATGAGTCAAAGAGTCAAGTCCCATTTGGAATTTGAAAAGGAAGTGGAAAAATAATTATATTTGAGTTTAAAATGGCATTTTTGTACCCACAAGACCAAGTCGACCCTGCCTCATCAAGTCGATCGTGGGAGGGGTAATTCGACCTCCTGTATATGTCTATATAGAGGATGTTTTGACCTCATTTGGAGCATCTCAAGAAAGTTTGACTTCTGTACCAGTAAGAGATGGAAAACTGCTGAAGAAACCCTAGAAGGAAGAACGAAGGTCTAAGGAAGAAAAGAGAGAGAGAGAGAGAGAGAGAGAGAGAGAGAGAGAGAGAGAGAGAAAAGGTATAAAAGATAAAGATTCTTCCCTAGTTCTCTCACATGTGCAAATTTCTAGAGCTACTATAGAGGCAAAATTTTTTGAAATTATTGGAGGTCCAAAAAAATTGTTGCTGCGGGCTGAAAATCTGAAGTTTTCCCTAGTTTAGAGAGCTTAAAATATTGTTGACTGGTTGGACTTTGACTTATTAGAAGAGATTGGAAGTAGGTTTGACTTGGATCTTGTGGTTCATCTTGGCCTTGGATTTCTCATTTGATCTGATTCTATAAGAAGAGAATATTTTTTTGGGTATTCCCCTTGGAACAGTTTTTTCCTAGCTTGGGGCCTATATCTTGTGTACATTGTTATTTTGTGATATTAATGGTTTGTGGTTTTGGTAATTGTTTGATTAAAATAACATAATAAATGTACATAAGAAGTGATATGAACTTAAAGAGGAATGCAACAAATTACATATATAAGCATAAATAGAGAAATGCAACAAAAATAACACTTCATTTCATTAATATCAGAATACTGAAATATGCTTACAAACGGAATGGAAATAAACTAGCTCGGGTGATGGTAGCTTATCTCTAAGAATGTTATGTAACCAACTCAAGAAAAGATAGAATAGATAGGTCAACGCCTTAGAATTCAGCCTCTTCGAGGGGGCAACCTCCTTTACATTACATAAATGAACAATTCTTGGATGATACAAATGACAAATCCTCCTTTCTATATATAGGAGTCTAAGGAGTCACAATATAACCCAGCCGACCTAACAATAATAATATAAAGCCACAAAAATAACAATAGAGGGATTCTATGGGGCACAATAATAACAATATGGGGGCAATAGGGGCACACCAATATAAATAAGGGGTACAACTACCATAGTAATGGGGTAATCACTAGTATTATAGGGACCCAACATGCCCCTCTCCTTCAAAAAAAGTGTTGTCCTCAACGCTTGAGCATTTCTGGATACTTCTGTATAAAAATCTCATCCTCCCATGCGGAATCTTCCGCAGATAAGTTCTTCCACTTGATAAGATACTCTGAAATTGATCGATTTCATAGCTGTCGAGATCTTGTTTCTGTGACTGCTTCCGGTTCCAATATAATTTTTCCTTCCTCATCAAATTCTGGCAATATTGTTTGAACTGGAAGCCTTGTCACCTATAACCTTCTTTAAACATGAAACATGGAAAACTGGGTGCAATCGAGAAGCTGCAGGAAGCTCCAATTTTGTATGCCATAGTACCAATCTTTTGCAACACCTTGTACGGACCATAATACTTTGGTGATAATTTATTATCCTTCTTAGCTTGCTTGAGGGACATTTGCTTATATTGTTGTAGCCGTAGAAATACCCAATCACCTACAACAAAACTTCTTTCGCTGCAATGTTGATCTTCCCGTTTGTTTCATTTTATTCTGTGCCAACACGAGGTTATCCTTTAAGAGTTGGAGGACTTGTTGTTGATGTTCGATGTGATGTCCACTGCTTGAACCTTAGAATTTTCTCTTAAATATGATGTGATGGATGGTGGTTGATACCCATAAAGTGCCATAAATGGGGTCATTTTTGTTGCTGTATGGAAGGAAATGTTATAACACCATTCAGCCAGAGGCAACCATTTGACCCATTATGTCTATTTATCAGATACAAAGCAATGAAGATATCCTTCCAAACATTTGTTTACTATCTCAGTTGGCCCATCAGATTGAGGATGATAAGATGAGCTATGAGCTAACTGAGTACCAAGACAAGAAAATAATTCTGTCCAAAAATTTCCAGTGAAAATGGGATCTCTGTCAC
>APFE030647162.1:0-18882 GCA_000404065.3 Pinus taeda
TTACCTCTCTCTTTTGCCTCATTTTCAATGTAAAACCAGCCAGATCATTACATTAGATGTCATTAAGCATGATCAAGTGAGCTTTGCTAATGTGTGACTGTTTTGTTTAGATTTTGACATATTTACAGGCATTCCGCAGCCATCTGCTGATTCCACAGCCATCTGGTGATTCTGCAGCCTTTTTGTTAATCTCAAGGTTCCACGTGTTATTTTTCCAAATGAGCCACATGGGAACTTAGGAATCAAGGTGCTCGAGGTTCCTGTGCTATTTGTTCAGCCATCCACGTCATCTGTACCTCCGGTCAACAAGGTTCAAGTTACGGTCAACAAAGGCAGCTTAACGGCGATGCGTAAGCTGTTGGGTCACGTCAGTTCAAACGGTGACTTGTCTGTGTTACGCAGGTTGTGGGGGACATAATCCAACTCTGGATTCAATGCCCATAACGACCAGAACCTCCAGCTCATCCATGCAGGCTTATGACGTGTTATTTAACCTTAATTACGCATGACAGTTAGTTATTTTTCAGTTTTAGCTGTACGCATTAGGATATCTTTCAGATGCCTATAAAAACTTGCGTATGCGTACGCTTATATAACTTTTTTTTTAATTGCTGTGTTTTATGAACTTGTTATAATTTTAGTGCATTTCCAGACTCTGTTTTAATAGTGCTGTTCTAGCACTCTTGACTGTAATTTTCTGCACATGGAGTAATAGAAGCAGTGCTGTTCTGAAGTTTTCAATACCTTGAGTCTTCTTTGGGTTATATGAATGGAGGACCCCTGTTCATGTTAGCCTTGTATAGTATCTTATGTTCAGCATTTCCTTATTTCCATTCAGCATTTCCTTTTCTGGACACATGTACAGCGTAATTTACCTTCATGTTATTTCATTTCCAGCCTTTATTTTAAGCTGATCAGCATTGTTCTTTTGCAGGTTTTAACCCGGGATTGCTTGTGTGTTTATGTATTTGCTTTATATCTAGTGGTAGTTTCAGTTGACAGATTCAAAGTTGCTGCCTTTACTTTATTTTCATAGCTGATTTTTAGTTTTATTTCTCAAATCTGTCTGCTAACATATGAATGGTCTCTTTATTATAAATTGTCTATCTTTTTAGAGATCAGAATACTAATAACTTGCAGCCGGCTTTGGGTACTTTTTAGACTAATCTTGAACTACTTTCTAATCGTGTCTTACACAGTACTATGTGTTAGAGGCAGAGAGTTAGAAAGAGCAAAACATTATAACTAGTCTTTAAAGTAGATTTTTCTCATTTTTTTTCATTTCTTAGACTTATCTTTAGCTACTTCCTAATCGTGTCTTACACAGTACTATGTGTTAGAGGCAGAGATTTAGGAAGAGATAAACATTATCATTGGTCTTTTAAGTGATTTTCTTACCTTTTATTTGCAGCAGCATGAATGGTGTCTAATGCCATTAGAAAGTGGTTCTTTGCTTTCAGTTCATTTTAATTTATTTATTTCCTTCAAAGTTTTCCTTTTCAGCAAGTAGTTAGAAACCACTAATCACACACCTTCACTCATCTAGAATTCACCTTACACACACCATCACTCATCTGTTTATAAATACATCACTCCATCTTAGGAAGATAAATTAACCACAAACAACAACCCAAACAACAAAAAGCTTTAAGAGGTTGCTTAAGTACATATAGTACACCTTCACTTCATCAGCTTACGAGCCCCGGGTTGACAATTAATGACATCAATTTAGGAACACTAAATTGACTAAACACCTAGTGAAATGCAGCGGGGTGAATGGAGTGGGACACCTAAAAATGAAATGCATAAAAAGTTTTGATCTCCGACGGAGGACTGACCAGACCGACTCTAACACTGTGAAGGTTCCATCACTGGGTATGTCTATGTAATATGTATCATTTATAGATGACTTCTCAAGGAATACATGGATATATTTCCTTAAGAAGAAATCTAAAGTCTTTGACAGATTTAAATAATTTAAGGCTCTGGTGGAAAACTAGACAGAGAAGAAGATAAAGGTGCTAAGAATAGATAACGGTGGATATTTTTGCTGCAAGGAATGTGAAGAATTCTGTAAGAAGTGTGGTATATCATTGTAGAAGAATACTCCATATACACCTGAGAAAAATGGATTTGCAGAAAGAATGAACAAAACGTTGATGGAAAGGGAAAGAAGCATGCTCAGTGTTGCTAGGTTAGGACAGGAATTCTGGGCAGAGGTGATGGAGACAACATGTTACCTGGTCAATAGATCACCTTCATCAGCATTGGAGGATAAGACTCCACAAAAGGTATGGACTGGTATGAAACCCTCTCTCTCACATCTGAGGGTATTTGGAAGTGATGCATATCTATATGTTCCAAAGGAGAAACGAACCAAATTGGACAGTAAATCTGAAAAGTGCATCTTTATTGGGTATAAGGATGGTTTAAAGGGTTATAAGATTTGGAACCCAGTAACAAGGAAGGTTGTGTACAGCCGAGATGTGGGGTTTAGAGAGGTAAAATATGTTATTAAACATGAATTTCAACCAAAGCAACCTGAGAAGATAGAGTTTGAGCTAAAGAAGGAAGAACCAGACTCTAGAACAGAGGAGGAATCAGAAGATGAAGAGCCACAAACTCCGGGTGTGAGAATATCAGTTCGAGAAAGAAGGCAACCAGAAAGGCATAGTCCATATGATTTATATTTAAATTTTGCTTTATCTATTACTGACAATGATCCCAGAACTGTGAAGGAAGCAGTAGATTTAGAGGATGGAAAACTCTGGAAAGAAGCCATGTTTGATGAAATGGGATCTTTGCACAAAAATGAGGCTTCGGGTCTGGTGGAGTTGCAGGATGGAAGAAAACCCATTGGAAGCAAATGGGTGTTCAAGAAGAAGATAATTGTAGAAGGAAAGGTGGAGAAATACAAAGCTCGGTTGGTAGCAAATGGTTATTCCGAGGTGTCGGAAATTGATTTTGGTGATATTTTTTCCTGTTGTCAAGGTAACTTCTATTAGATTACTTTTATCTGTTGCTGCTGCTTTTGATTTTGAGGTAGAACAGATGGATGTGAAGTCAACATTTCTTCACGGGGATCTAGAAGAGGAGTCTACATGAAGCAACCTGAAGGCTTTGCGGCGAAGGGTAAGAAAGAACTGGTATGCAAGTTAAAGAAGTCTCTGTATGGGTTAAAACAGTCACCAAGGACGTGGTATTAGAAATTTGATACATTTATATGGGGACTTGCTTCACCAGAGGCAAAGTAGATCACTCTGTGTATTTTAAATTAATTGGTGATTGTGTTATTTATCTGGTCTTGTATGTGGATGATATGTTGATGGTTGGAAATGACAAAGAAATTATCGAGTATTTGAATACCTAATTGTCCTCCAAATTCGACATGAAAGATCTTGGTGCTTTTAACTATATTTTGGGCATGGAAATTAAAAGAGATCAGACAAAGAGGAAGCTCTGGTTAAACCAGACGAAGTATGTCAAGACAATATTGCAGAGGTTTAATATGCAGGATAGTAAACCGGTGAAGGTTCCTATTCTTGTAGGTGTAAAGTTATTTTTTGAATAGTGTCCCAAGACACAAGAAGAGGAAGAGGGCATGTCCCGTGTTCCATATGCAAGTGCAGTCGGTAGTCTGATGTATGCGATGGTCTGTACTAGACCAGACATTTCACATGCAGTGGGAGTATTGAGTAGGTTTATGTCAAAACTAGGGAAGGAGAACTAGACAGCAGTGAAGTGGGTTTTTAGGTATTTGCTTGGCACTAGTGATTATGGTTTGTGCTACCAAGGAAGACTAGGATTGGATAGAGTGTTAGATATTCGTGGCTTTGTTGATGCAGACTGGGCTGGAGATCTATATCAGAGAATATCTACAAGTGGGTATGTGTTTAACCTATTTGGAGGTGCAATCAGTTGGATGAGTAAAAAACAATCTGTAGTGGCACTATCAACTACAGAGGTAGAATACATGGCAGCTACTCATGCTAGCAAGGAAGTAGTTTGGTTGCAGATATTGTGTTCAAGTATGGGGTTAGTACAGGGAGCTATAAGGATAGACTATGATAGCCAAAGTGTAATTTTCTTGGCAAAGAACCTTGCATATCATTCAAAGACAAATCACATTGATGTTTCAGTATCACTTTGTGAGGGATATGATAGAAGACAAAAGGTGTTACTGGTAAAGGTGGAAACTTTGAAGATACTGTAGATGCATTTGAAAAAATTTGTGAGCTCTGAGAAGTTCTCTTGGTGTAGAGAAACAATGGGTGTTGCAGGGCTGGATAAATGACTAAGCTCTCTTGTGGCTCCCTATGGAAAGAAAACAACAAGTGGGAGAATGTTGGGTTGTGTTATATTCTTTCCACAACTAGCCCATGTAGTTAACCGGGGGGTTAGAAAGGGGGCGAAGCCCCCCCTTCGTTGCGCCGATTGCATAGTGGGGGGAGTCACAGGGGGTTTGAGGGGTGCAGGTAACCCCACTTTTGTTTTTGGACCCTAAATTAGGTTGGGCGGACCTAAATATGGTTTTGTGCATGATTTTTCGCACATCGTTTTTGACGCGTTGGTTTCTGTCCATGGTTTTGGACACGATGGTTTTCAATCCATGGTATTCGATGCTTCGACATGTATAAATATGTATTGTAACATTGAAAGGAATAATGAAAAATCAAGCTGGTAGTCTCGATTTTGGGATCCAGGGGAAAATCTCTATGTGTATGTGTTTTACGTGTTATGCTCTCGTATTGTTTATTTTCTATGTTCTAGAATTTGTATGCAGGTAATTTCTGTACAGGGTTAAAACCTACAATATAATTAGAATAATGAAGTGAGTCCTAATCATTCCATGATTGTAGCTAATCATCAAAGCAGATACAATATCAGATCAAGGAAAACTGATGACACTTCTAAGCCTGTTGCACAACCAAAGAAGAATAAAGATGCAATTAAAATTTCAACGAAAAAATATAGCAGATCGAAAATTTTGGTAGCATCTTATTTTCCTTCACTTGAGGTAAAAATTGCTCACAAACCACACTCTGCCTTCAATTTTGAAAATGAGATTCAGAAAATCAAGATTCCTATTCCCCTTGTAGAACTCATGAAAAATCAAGATTTCAAAAATACTTTTATGAAAGATTTTCAACCTTCACCTACTGAAGTAGTCTTTGATTTTGTTAACCTTCAATATGATAAGGTCACTGTCATTTTAGGTCCATTGGTAGAAGACAAAGATGACTCTACCCATCCCTTCTATCTATATCTAAATATTCATGAAAAGATCCTGCATAATTGTCTTATGGACTTTGGAGCTTCACATAATTTAATGCCCAAGGTAGTTATGGATGAACTAGGTCTTGAGATAACTAGAGAGTACCAAGATCTCTATTCTTTTGATTCTCGGAATGTCCAATGCCTTGGTGTCATCAAATACCTTGCAGTAAGTCTTTTTTAGTTACCTATGAGAGGTATGATGTTGGGTAGTGAAGGTCCCGCGTAATGGTTTTGGGGCAGAATGCCTAGAAATCAGGAGTAAATTATTACAAAAGACTCTGAAGTATGTGGAGTGCGAAGTGTAAAAGGTCGAGTCAAAGGGTTGTCCTCCCAATAAATAATGTAAAATAATAGGAAGTAAGTCGGTCCGCGGACCATAGGAAGGTATAAATAGAGCACGACTCTAAGAAGGATAGGCAGTTCTTTTTGGAGATGATGTTGAATCTGAAATGTAATGGGTTGGTAAGAAGAATAGTGAGAAAGTATTTGTAAGTTCGAGTCGAGGGTTTGGGGTAGGAGATAGAGGCTCTACAGTTATGTGCGTAGAGGCCTAGAAGAGTCCACAACTTTGTGCACGAACCCCTACAGCTGAGTGAGCAGGGCGGATCTGGATGTATTGGTGATAAATAAAGATAAGTTTCTCCTGCAATTTCTGTGTTACAATCTGAGTTATCATGGATATGACTGTATGAATGATTAATATAACTATTTAATCTATGCACATATGCTTATGTTGAAACTACATGTGGATTTAAGTTTACTTTAAGTGCGTGAACTAGTTAGATCTATTAAATATTTGCTTAAAGACCCTTCTAAGTAGATCTGAGTTATCTAGATTAGATCTGTAAACCCTGCAATCATAGAAGGTTAACATCTTTCCAAGTCCAGATCTGCGCGAATATAGAGCAGCGCGAAGCTGCAGAACGGTGCACAATATCTACAGATCACATCCATACATCCCAAGGGTGCGGAAACTTGGTTCCAACACCCTCCCTTGCTACCTCAGGTGAGACCTCAGTCCGTGCCCCGCGGGCTGTTGCCGAAAGGGCCGGTAGCTGTGGGATTTGCTTGGCTAAACAATTCTTCCGAACCTGGGTCAGGCCCATATAAGCCAATAGATGGTAATGGATATTGTTGTAGCTGATATCTCTCCCAGATTTGGTATGTTACTTTCTAGGTCATGGATTAAAGGATTGGGAGGAACCTTGCAAATGGATTTAACTTATGCTACTGTTCTTGTTTTTGGAGGAGAACAAAGAAGACCTTACATAGAAGCTTAGCTGGCATATATCATTAGTGACAACAAAGACTCTACTAATCATCCGATATATGCTAGAACAACTGGAGTAGGTTCAAGCATTCTACATATGGATGACCCCGCCTTGCCTATAGAAAATTTTCTGATTTTAAAGCCTGCTGAAAATTAAATCAGTCATGAAGGATCGAAGGTATGGAAATTTTTTTTTGATGGCTCATGTTCCAAAGAAGGTGCTGGTGCAGGGATTGTTCTTTTTTCTCCTTTGAAGGAAAGTTCCACTTTTTCTTTCAAACTTGAATTGGAGACAACCAATAATGTGGCTGAATATGAAGCTCTGTTAATTGGTTTAAAAAAGGCAAAATATATGAATATATCAGAAATATCTGTTTTTGGAGATGCTGAACTTATTATTTAGCAAATCAGAAATGTTTATCAAACTAAGCATCCTAGACTCAGAGATTACCAGAATGCAGTATGGGACACTATAGAAGAATCCTTCATGGCCTTTAACATTTCTTTTGTTCCAAGAGAAAGTAATATTCTAGCTGATTCACTCTCTATTTCAGCGAGCTCATGAAAAATTCCAATGCCTATAAAGTTGAAATATGAAGTGGAAGTTAGGTTTAGACCTAGCATTCCTGATAATGTTAAGCATTGGAAAGTTTTTGAAGATGACCAGGAGATCAGAAAATTCATTGAAGTTACTGAAGAGTTCGGTGTTCTAAATATTGATAAATAAGAAGACCTAACACAAGTTGATGTTGATCATCAAGATTCCAGAAATCTAAAAAAACAAATTGCTGATCAACTTATCATACAACTGCCTACCAATGATATTCCCAAGGGGTTAATTCCACTTGAGAATTTTTTTTATCAGAATGATGTTGCAGTCAAGCCATAGTTAGTTGAAGCAAATGTTGAATTAGAATATTACAACTTGGGTACAACACAAGAACCAAGGTATGTGAAGTTGTCAAAATCTTTACCAGATGAAAGAAAGATGGAATATCACAAGATGTTTTGTGAATTTGTGGATGTTTTTGCCTGTAAATATGAATATCTTAATACATATGATACATCTATCATTGAGCATAGAATACCATTGAAAGATGGTACTAAACCTTTCCGACAAAAGTTAAGGCAAATCAATCCACTATTGCTACTAGTAATGGAAGAGGAAGTGAAGAAAATGTTGGATGCTAAAATCATTATTCCATTGAGATACTTAGATTGGGTTGCCAATCTAGTGAAAATAAGAAAGAAAAGTGGTGAAATCAGATTGTGTGTGGATTTCATAAATGTTAACAAAAGCTCCAAGAAAGATAACTATCCATTGCTGAAGATGGAGAATATTCTTCAAAAGGTAACTGGGTCAGACAAAATTTCCATGTTAGATGGTTTTTCTGGGCATAATCAAATATCTGTTTGGCCAGAAGATCGAGAGAAGACAACATTCACTACTCCTTGGGGTACATTCATGTATGCAAATATGCCATTTGGGCTCATGAATGCTGGAGCTACTTTCCAACGTGCTATGGACTTTGCATTCATTGGAGAAAAGGACAAGTTCTCGATCATCTATTTGGATGATATTACTGTTTTTTCAGCTTCAGATCAAGAACACCTTCAACACTTGAGACAAGTATTTGTTAAATGCAGAAAATATGGTATATCCTTGAATCTGAAGAAGTCTCATTTTGCTCTTAAAGAAGGTAAGATTCTGGGTCACGGAGTGAGGATTGATCCAAAAAAAGTGATTGCAATTCAAGATTTAACACTTCCAAGATCCAAGAAAGATATTCAATTTTTCCTTGGTAAGATCAATTTTCTCAAAAGATTCATCCCAAATTTTGCTGAAGTGGTGAAACATATTACTTGTATGCTAAGGAAGGACAAAGAAGTCAAGTGGACAGTTGAATCTAGAAATTCATTTGAGCTGGTCAAAAAGGATATCATTGAAGCACCTCAATTGGTAAGTCCTGAATATTCAAAACCTTTCTTAATCTTCTCATTTTCTTCTCAAGACACCGTTTCTATTGTTTTGTTACAAAAGGATTCAGAAAATAAATAAGTGCCCATAACATTTTTCAGTGGAGCTCTTAGAGATGGAGAATTAAAGTATAAAATGTTGGAAAAACATGCTTATGCATTAGTTAAAGCTCTGAAAGCTTTTAGAGTTTATATTCTACATGCTCAAGTGATAGCCTATGTCCCTTCATCTGTTGTTAGAGAGATACTAGTTCAGCCTGATATTGATGGAAAGAGAAGTAAATGGGTGACTAAAGTGTTGATCTAAAGATGATCTGAGGTTTTCATTGATGTCAACCCAAGAAGCACCAAGGGCTACCCTGATCTTGCAAGGGAATTTTGACTTGACAACTTACTCTATTTTGAGTCAAGCATATTCTAGATGGATTCTACTCGTCGCGATTTTTCCGCTGATATATGGCACGCCTAGTGATTCTTCACAGTTTGAGAGATAT
Source organism: Pinus taeda (assembly GCA_000404065.3). NCBI lineage: Eukaryota > Viridiplantae > Streptophyta > Pinopsida > Pinales > Pinaceae > Pinus > Pinus taeda. The sequence goes on from APFE030647162.1 coordinate 9,019, forward strand.
TCATGTTTGAAGTTAGTAACCCCAGTTAGTGGGTTAAAACCCTATGGGGTTGTGGCATGACACTCATAATTGGTTTTGGTAATTGAATAGTCAATAATTAATAATTTTTTAATCTCCTAAAATCCCTCCAACATTCTCTATAGAATCCCGTCTCAACTCTATAAAAAGAAATCTCATATATCCTCCAAAAGTAGTGATTGCGACATTTTAGCTATAACTTCATTTCTGCGAAGTCTAAGATTCAGAAATTAAAACCCATTTTATTTGCAATCTTGACCAACATTGTGATCGAATTTCAGATCTTGGTTCTCTATATTGTTGGAGATATGATCTATGGAAGTTAGGGTTTTTGTAGGCTTCTGAATTTCATCTCAAAGAAGTGACATTGGGAAAATTGTCATAACTCTCTCTCTGAGAAGAGGACTAGAATTCTATAAAAAGTGGTGGATAGTGCATGGATGGTAGTTTTATGTTTATGAATTTCAGAGCTGAAGGAGATAACAGTGACATGTAGCATGTCGTACAAGTTCGCTCTACTGAACTACTCCATAATTAGGTCATTGTGAAAGATTGAGCATAACTTTGTCTTGAAGAATCCAAATTGGGTCATACCTGTGGCATTGGAAAGAAGACTCAGAGGGCTACTACAAGACTGAAGGTCACATATTGATATCTGAAATCATAGAGACACATCATATTCAATATCATGCTCCTAGAAGGCAAGAGAAAACTAGATCAAGCGCTATCAAGGGGTGCAAAGGACCAAACTTTCTAGGGCAGCAAGAGCAAGGTGCAACAAAATGATGTAGCAGAGGTAAGCTATAGGTAAGTATATTCCGTATATACATGTTCATCTCTTAATTGCATTAGGTTCTTTGTATTCCAATTTGTTTTTTTATTTAGCACTGACATATGCTTTGGAAGATGAGGTAAGTTTTGCTATTATCATGTCATGGGTATTTCCTTGAAGACTTTTTGCAGGTATTATATATTCATCAAGAGAAGACTTAATGCATAATATAATGTTCTGAAGACTGAGAAAGGGTAGCATGACAAGAGAAGCAATCAAGGTGCAAAACAACAACAAGAAGTTCACCTCATGAAGTCTTCAAGTGGAAAGCACTGCATACAATCATTGTAAAAGTATCATTGTACAAAGTCATTGTAAAAGCATCATTGTAAAAGTTGTACAAGTGTCTATCTGCCAAGAGTTGAAGAGGCAATGTCGGGAGGTCTAGGATCACCATTAGGTGGTTGTGTCATAGTTGGGGTTATGGTCTATTGTGTCTTCTTCTTCTACATCATTCTATATCATTGTAAAGTGAACCATTTTCCCTAGTACGAGAGTCCATTCTTCTTTTATTCTTCTATAGGGTGGTAGGGTGGTGCTAGGCTGGTGCATGAAGTCACCAATAGGTTCAAGCCTGTGAAAACTTCTGGGTGGTAAGGTGGTGCTAGGCTGAGTTGTAGCTCATTGGGTGTTGGGGCATCCGTTCAGTTGACTACTAAAGGATCTCGGGTGTTAGAGCGTCCATCTAGTGGGAGCTGGAGAAGAATGCTTTACCCGAATTCTAGGAAGTTGTTGCTTTCATTTCATTTGGGGCTAAATATTAAAGAATTTATTAGAAAAGTGTTCAGTGGTTTTTGACCTAGAGGGGGTTTTCCACCTAAAATCTTGTGCCTCTTGTGTTCTTTTATTTACTGTTATTACTACATAAACGTTAATAATAATTCAGGATTAACTAATTCTCTGAAAAGATTTAAAAGTGTTGATTTCTAAGGAATACTAATTCACCCCCTTGCCCCCTCTCAGTATTTTCCAACATAAAGTTCTTGAATTTGATTTAGAGATAAAGCCTACTAAACTAATAAAAGGTCAAGGATTAGCTAAACTACTTGCTGAAGAAAATTGTAAAGTGTTGGGTTTGAATTTCATGGATGATAATCTAGAAGGGAAAATTTCAGAACCTGTTGACAATATGATAGTAGATTCAAAGCTTTCTGAGTGTAGGTGGTACAAAGATGTTATTTATTTTTTGAAATATTTTAAACCTTCTCCAGATTATGATAAAAGCAGATTGAGATCTTTGAAGTTGAAAACCATTAAGTATTGCATCAAGGATAACTGTTTGTATTGGAAAGATCCTACAAGAGTTTTATTGAGATGCATTGATCCAGAGGAATCTAAAAATGTCATATTTGAAATGCATAGTAGTGTTTGTGGAGGTCATCATTATTGGAGAACTACTGCATACAAAATGTTGAGAGCTGGCTATTTTTTGCCTAACTTATTTTCTGATGTATGTGCTGAGGTGAGAGCATGTGAAAAATGTCAAAGGTTCATTGGTAAAAATCATCTGAAGTATTTACCTCTCAAGCCCATAATAATTTCTGCACCTTTCCAGCAGTGGGGATTATATTTCATTGGTGAAATTCATCCACCTTCAAGTGGGCAACATTGTTGGATTCTTGTTGCTACTGATTACTTCACCAAATGGATCAAAGCAATACCTACCAGGAATGCCACTTATAAAGTTATCATTAACTTTCTAGAAGGAATCTTAACCAGATTTGGATGTCAATCAAGACTAGTAGCATATAATGCAGCTTCTTTAAAAACCACACCATTGGTAAAGTTCTGTGAAGATTATGGTATTCAGCGTAATCATTCTACAACTTACTATCCAAAAGGGAATGGTTTAGCTGATTCATATAATAAAAAGTTTGGTAAGAATCATCACCAAGTTGCTGGAGCAAAACAACAAAGCTTGGGACTCAAAACTCAAATTTGCTTTATGGATCAAAAAGTCTATTAATACATCAACTTTTCAAATGGTTTATGGGATTTATTTTGTTTTTCTAGTCCAATTAGCTATTCCTGTAGCCAAAATACTGCAACATCATGAAGCTGAACCAAATAACATGACTAGAAGAATTTATCAAATCATAGAAGTGAAACAAAAGAGAGAACAACAATATGATTTGGTAAGAAAACATTAGCAATATGTAAAGGAAGTATTTGATAAAGGGACTAAGGTAAAATATTTTCATATTGGAGATCTGGTGTTGAAGTGGGATGCACAACACCAAGATCCAGGTAAGCATTCAAAATTTGATTCTTTATGGCTTGGTCCTTTCAAAATCTCAAATGTCTTGCAGAACAATACTTTTGAGTTGCAACATCTTGATCGGATAGAACTGTATGGAGGCTGTTGTTAACCTGAGTTCATTATAAATATCAGTGTGATTTCATATGAAGACTACATAGCCCAATGACAAGGCACTGAAACTGAAAAAAATTCTTAGAGCCTTGTAGGGAGAGATCTATCCCCTGTGGAGCCAATGTTAGCACAGTTCTAGGCTAAGTAATGTGTAGGTTTTAGATTTTTTTATTTTTTAGGATTAATTTTGTAAATTTAAAAAAAGTTTAAAACACTACCGGAAATTTTGGTAGCACTTGATCTTCTTGTTCAGAAAGTCTCCCCTGTTTTTCGGACAATATTTTCATTCCTGTTTTATTTCCGACTTTTTTTTTTTTTTTTAATTTTCCGCTGCTATCGGAATATCCGACAACGTCTCCTGTTTAAAAAAAACAAGAAGCTGAAAACACAATTGTTTTCCATTGTCCACGCGTCATAATAGCGAAACATATAATCCAAATCATGACATTTCATGATTGGATAGGTCACAAACTTTAAGTCAAGTCAAGTGGTAGTTGTTAATTGTTTTGGTTGATCGTATTAGCTAGGTGTCAATCACAACCATAGCCAGCCGTTGCTTACTCCATCGATCTTAAATAAACCCGTGTTTCCAAAGTTAAAACGTGTCTACAGCGTTAGTATTATCTATATGTTTAAATTCTGATGGTTGTTCTTTCTATTCCGTGTAATGTGCTACCAGAATTTCCGACCAGTTCGAATTAAAGAAAAAAATTGCGAGATTTGCAAAAAATCTCGTACAACCACCTGTAGCAAATTAGCTGGACTCTCCAAAGCAAATCGACTTCATCATTACTATTACATTCTATCCATTATGACATGAATCTCATTTAATCATGGAGGATCATATGCATAGGAGATTGAACCAAAATTTTATCTCAAATATTTGAAAATGGAGGAAATTTCACCATTTCGAATTTCTGAAGTGCAACAAAGGAGACAGTGATTGAGGTGGTTAAGAACACATCCTAGTTTTTTAGGCAGCCTAATTTAAGCTAATTGTAACATTTTTTTGGTAAGCTTCCATACTTTGACACCTATTCTTCATAACAAGCAAGCAGATATCCATGGCACCAAAGTCTAGGAAAGGTGGAAATCTTAAGAGAATGGAAAGCTTAAGATGAACTAGTTGATGCTAATCCAAGTGTTAGAAGAATGTTTATTTAGGTAGGTTGGTATCCACTCTACACCAGGTTAGGAGACTCACATCAAGGTGTAGCCCAATAGTTTTCTCAAACTTTCAATGGACAGGAAGCTACCATCTTTGGTTTCAAATTGCAAGTTTCAGAACAGTCAATTGCAGAAGCTTTTAACCTTCCCCACCGAGGAGAAAAGTGGTTTAAAGGACAACCCATTACAGGAGGATATCTCAATAATTTTATTAGAGATGAATACACAGATCCTAACTGGGCCAAAGGAATTCCCAGTAGTTATCTTAAGAAGGAATGGGAAGAAATAGTCAAACTGGTTAAGATTTTTCTCACTTGTGAGAGAAGCTATACGATAGTATTTCTTTACCGTATGAGGTTTCTTTTTTATTTTGCAGGTATGAGGACTCTTAATCGGCCCTATTTCATATTGAAAAGCCTCACCAAAATGGAAACCATAATTCAAACACACTAGGAAGAATTAGAATATAGCCTGTACCATCAGGAAATTATCAAGGTTATGGTTGAAGAAGAACTAAAAAAGAGAAACCAAACTTGGGAACATTTCTTGTTTTACAAGGCAGGCCAACCTACACCAAAACCCCAAGAAACTACTAAATCTTCTTTAGCACAATTTTAGATAGTAAGGACATCAACTACATTAGCTGAAGGAAGTTCAAAAGGAAAGGCAAAGAAGGAAAGTGTAAGCAGAGGTACCAAAAGCAGCGAAGAGAAACCTTTAGCTGTTGAATCTGAAAAGAGAAAGGAGCAAGGTGAAAGCTCTTCTGCCCAGAAAAGTAAAAGCATGAAAATGCTTCCTCCTCTTAGAAATTTTCCTAAGGTTTACACAAGAACTCAGAGAGGAAAACTTGCAACTCAAAAGAAATCTAAAGCGTAGGTGCTTCCTGAAATTCCGAAAACACATAAACAACAACAAGAAAACCAACCTATTGATTCTGATGAGGAATTGCTGAAAGAAGCAAGGTATAAATGGACCAGTAAAAAAAGAAAGAAGAAGTTAAACTAGTTGCTGGATCTAAGAGGAGACATAATAGGGAAAGAAACAAACACAGACTGAAATCAAAGGCCCTAAATAATCCTATTTTACTGACTCAAGTAATAGTTATAAAAGAACAACATACAGAGTTGCAGACTAAGAATCCTTCAATTGCAGAAATCAAAAGATCTTTGAAGAAGCAAAGAGGTAAAGCTCCCATGGGCCAACCATCAGAGCCTTCCAAAAGAAAAAGGGTCCAAAAAGATGTAGAAAAGAAAGAGACCATCATCAAAGAAGAAACAACCAAAATCACAAGGTCAAAACCGGAAATAAAACCAACTTGGATAAGCTTGTAGAGGCTGCAGCTCACATGAAATGAAGGGGTAATTTTCCTTAAAAAATTACCTTTTTTGCATATTAAGTCAAAGTTTTGAATGTGAAGATTAAAACTCATAATATCAAAGCATATACAGGTGTTTCGAAGTATTTTCTGTTAAAACTTTGAAGTGGAAACATTATCCTACTGAAAGTTTTGGAAGTGTTTCCAAATTTTTTCGCTATTACAGGTATTACCAGAATTTCTAGTAGCACCTGTTTCAACAGAAATATACAACTGTCAGCAGAAAACCTCCAGGCTAGTTTTAGAAAGACAACAACCCATAACAATATGGATAAGAAAGATGATGGATATGAGATAGTTATGAGGCTGTTGAAGGTTGTATTAAATAAAGCCATATGGTCATTAAATAGCCAAGACCATAAAGAGAAAAAGGGTAGCTAGTCAGTTTTTCCAGAAGCAAAGTGTCATCTTTCCTCTTCTTCTCATCTACACTTGTACTTTCTATTGCAATTCGATGGGAGATGTTTTTAATATCTAAAAGACACCTATGTAACAAGGAAATAGTGGAACCACTAGTTTAGGAGAGTTGGAGTTGGTGCCCCTCTCTCTCTCTCTCTATATATATTTTGTAAATATCATTTCATGGTTAAATGTTGGTTCACTTGAAGATTTAGCTTAATAAAATAACTTTTTATGCACTTCATGCCAGAGGATTTTGTGATTCAAGTTATATCTAATGTGTGGTTTGTCTATTTCCTTGTTTCAATTCTCTGAATTATAAATTTGCAGTAGCTAGTATAGTATGAGTGAGAATCATTAAGAGGATCTAATGATGACTTAACTACTATCTAGTTTTCTGTAAATTATAATATGTGTTCAAGTAAAACTTGCTAGTGACGGTTTCACAAAGAATTTGCAAGATACTTTATACATGTTTTTACGTTCTAGTTGTTTTTTTTCTTGTCAAGCCTGTTTTAAATCTTTTAAATGATAAATTACAACAACTAGTATAGTATGAGTGAGAATCATTAAGAGGATCTAATGATGACTTATCCACTATCTAGTTTTCTGAAGATCATATTATTAGTTCAAGTAGAAATTGTGTTGGAAATAATACTAAGAGGGGGGTGAACCAGTATTATCAGATCAATAATTTACTTTTCCAAACAGATTTGTATACGCTACTTCAGCTAAGTGAACTAGAGTGTATACGCGACTGTACTTAAGGCAACCACCGTATATGCCGAGAACTTTTGATTTACGTAATTTATCATGCATTGAACTTTAACCAGTATATCAGAGATTTATTAGACATTGCAGTAAAAGCAGAATAAAGCATCACACAGAAGCAACACACATGAACACCAAGATATAAGGTGGAAACCCAATGTGGGTGAAAACCACCTGCTGCTGTCATCTCTGTCTTCTTTTAATAATAAGAAAATCTGTTTACAGTTTTGTACTGGTGCAGACTTATACCAGTATGCAGGCTTCTACTTGCAGAAGGTTACAACCTTCTCTTGTTCTCCAGCGTCTCCTGGAAGGGAGCTACAACCCCCTAACTTTTGTACTAGCCGATATGTTTACTAGTACGTAGGCTGCGACCGACAGAAGGCTACAACCTTATTTCTTCCTCCAAGGACCATGTTTCATAAATTTTCAGACTGTATCCAAAAACAACATCATTACTATAATTTAATAATCAAATACATTTGCATCAACCAATCACTTTCTGAACCAACCACAACCAAATCAATCAATATCTTTGACAACCCATCAATCTGATCATTCAAAATACTGTCACCAGAATATAGTAACCAGAACCCAAACCTGAACCCAGAACTCTGCAACAGCAAACAGAAACAACTGAAACATATTTTATAAGGTATATGATACTTCCAGTGTTGAACCTGTGTGTATACGTGCTTTTCTCAAAGCCAACTAGTGTATACATATGCAAATATTAATTCATATTTTTACAACTATTCCAGACTTCAGTTATACCCAGATCATAAAATTAACAGAACAACACATGCGTCAGTATAAGGATCTAGAATAAGCATGATCAAACCATATAAAGATAATTCATTTCAAGCCTTAAGATCTTGATCCATCATTAGATCTTATCCTCCATCAACTGCTAAGGTTCATCCCTGGTTTAGATCAAGCACAACACCATAAGCCAATAACCTGCATACTAGATCTCACACTTCATCAGATATTCGATACTTGCACACTTTGTCCTAATGATCTTCTCCTCATTTTATAGTTTTAGTCCTCTCTCAATACCATGGAACAAAACCACTTAGGACCAATACCTTGGACCAAATACCTAGGGTAAATACCTCAGACCAGATACCTTGGACCAATGCTATGGATCAAAATACCATGGACCAAATACTTCGGACCAAAAACTTAGTTTTCCAAGGTATACACGCTTTTCCTTCTGTGCAAGTGTGTGTGTATGTATACGCTACTTGTGGTTAGTGAACCTGTGTGTATACACACCTTGGTCAAGGTGAAACTACGTATACCTCTCTTTCTTCATTTTGTGTAGACTGATTTGTAATTATTTATTGTTAACCTGTTGTACTGCGATCTTTCATCTGAGTGAGTTGCCATCAAGGACGATACTTGTATCATAATGCCAACAATCTCCCCCTTTGGACTTGATGGAAAAAACAACACCAAGTCACTCTCCCCCTTTTACATCAAGGGCAAAGGGTCATGCTCCCCTTCTGACATACATTATGCTGGTCATGCTCCCCTTGAGTACATGCTGAATTCTCTGATATGCTAAAGTTTATTGATTGAGCTCCCATGATTGAGTCCGTGCTCCCCCTGAGAACAAGCAAAGTCTGCAAACATCACTAATGACCTTCCTATCACCAATGACTCATACATACATCCATCTCCCAACCAAGTGGGGATATGCGAAATTTGACTCATCCACCCAACCAAGTGGGGATATACCAATTGTTTATACATGACAAAAACAAGAAATATTAGATCATCCATCCCATGCATAGTGGGGTTACATATTAGGTCTTTTCACGACCTTTACATTAAATGATATACATGACATTTATAATAAGGACAACCAATCTAAACAAGACCATGATAGTCATCAGCAACTATCATACACCATATATGATCTGCACCATCAGCAACATTAGGATCAACAGCCTATATATTTCCATCATCAAAAGGGTCACCTGAATCAAAACAATTATGCGGACCTGTACCAAGATCTTCTAAGATAATGCCAACAATGCATTATTAGAAGCATATGCTCCCCTTGAACCTGTGCCAGATGTTCATTGTCAGATCTGATTATTGCATATATCAGTAAGAAATATCAAGACAACATCATCAATCAGATATACATCAAGTTATCAACAAATTATGAGGACCAACATATTTCCACATGTTATCAGCAGTTTGTATCCATCATCAAACAGAGCAGATAATTGACAGAACCATATCAGACCCATTTTTCCTAAGTCTTGCCCACTGCTTTTCCTCAAACCAACATATACGTGACTGTGCCCATACAAACCCGCGTATGTACGCGACTACACTTTATGAAACTCACGTATAATAACCTTTCTCTGAAAAATAGGATTTAACAGCAGGATGATGCAACAACTACTCCCAACTTTTGTTTGAGATATTCAAATGTCTCTCTGGGTAGTGGTTTAGTGAATATATCAACAACCTGTTCTTTAGAGGGAACATACTCCAATTTGACCTTTTTTTCAAGCACTTGTTCACGTAGAAAATGATAATTGATGGGTATGTGATTGGTCTTGGAGTGCATGACTAGATTCTTTGAAATACTGATGGCACTTGTATTATCACATAGAATGGAGATGGGTGGAGTACATGTGATCTGAATGTCTTACAAGGTTTGCATCATCCAAAGTAGTTGTGTGCAGCAAGATGCAACAACCACATATTCTGCTTCAGCTATGGATAAAGCAATTGAACTTTGTTTCTTGTTGAACCAAGACACTATCCAAGAACCCATATAGAATGCATCACCACTAGTGCTTTTCTGTCATCAACACTTCCTACCCAATCTGCATATGTATATGCATGAAGAGTAAGATCTGCATCTCTAGGATACCATAAACCAAAGTCTTGAGTTCCTTGAAGATA
>APFE030647162.1:28247-47711 GCA_000404065.3 Pinus taeda
GCAGGCTCCAAGCACAGCTTCCTTCCGAATCCGTCCCGCCTCAAGCCTCTAGCATATCTCCTTCCAAGACTCACTCCATGATGCCATAACTAGTGGATGAACATCAAATCACAAGGAAACAAGGGTTTCCTGTACAAATGGGGGAAGTGTAGAAGGCAAAAGGGTCTTCAGACCTAGACAGGGGAAAAATCTCAGTATAATAACCTTTCTCTCTCCTCTCTCCCCCCTTAGGCCTTCCCTTTGATGTCTTTTTATACCAACTCCAAAGTAGTTTTTTAGTTAGGAATTGGTTGGGAACAGTTGGGGCCACGAGCACTAACAGGTGATCAACAGGTAAAACCCACGATCTCCGCCCGAAAATAAGGAGTTTTACATTTTTTTAAGTGTTTTAATACATATACGCGGGTTGGGTATATATGGACCTGCGTATACACGCATTTAACTCAGGGCAATGTCCTGTATAGGGAATAAAACACTGTTTTTTAAATTTGGGACCAGGTCTGGAAGGAGGGGTTGCCCTAGGCCATGAGTGCAACATCACAAACCATAATAGTGAGATTTGGAGCTATAACAGTTGCTTAGGCTGTGCCTTCTTCTCTTGCATCTTAGCTATTAGCACAGGGAATTCTTCTATAGTGTGGTCAAACTGGCTACAGTATTGATAGGATGGGCGTGTCTGATTTTGACACTCTCGCACGTAGTGCGCTAGCATCTCATAGTTATAGCAAATAACCTGTCCGCGACCTCTATCAGGCCCTCCTCCTCTGCGACCTCGTCCTCTCCCCTGATGCCCTTCGCACGCTCCCCAGTGCCTTGATTTGGAGGCCGAGTTTTTGTTTACATCTCGTAGGTAGGCGTTCTTTCCATCATAAGCTCATAGCTATGAAACTGGCACTCATCATGACCCTTTGATTTGCAGAAGTTGTAGAACAACTGTTGTGGTGTATAAATGAAGTTTTGTAGCAAATGGAAATTATCCGTTACATGCTTTCCAACCACTTGAAAAATAGCACACCAGAGTGCGGGCCCCGTACTTGGTCCTGCTAGAGCTTCCTGCCTCAGGGGCATCAGTCCCCCCCCCCCCTGTAATATAATTCGTGAAGATAGGGCAGTGGTCTTTATCATGCCCATGGCTCTTACACTTGAGGCACCAGACATCCTCGCACACCTCTAGCCTAGCCTCCTTTTCTTTTTTCAAGCTCTGCAATTCCAAGCAGAGGTTCTATAAGTGCGAGTGAATTTGTTGAACTCCCAAAGTTGTGTCCTGAACATGCATCTCATACAGTCTCATCACGACCTCTAGGGCTTCCACATGATTCCCTATCCTCTGCTGTGATAAATAAATCCTCAGGTTGGGAAGAAGGAAGGTTATAAACCACTCGCAATGCTGACCATTTGTGAGCTGCATATTAGCTTCACAGATCACACATTTCAACCTTTAATCTAACTCCCAAGGCATTTCACCAGCCCTCATCGTGATTTGCTTGAATCCAACCACTGACTGCGAGTCAGACTTGGTCTTACTAAATTCTTTGTTTAAATCACCCTTAGTTTCTGCCAACAATTCTAAAGGATGATTGGCATAATACTTAATATACCACATCAGAGTGCGGTCCTACAAGGAAGTAACTAAAAGCACCTTCTTTATGTTATCATAAGTGATCTGCTACGTAGTCCACATAGCACTTGCGACAAACCAGAATTGATATGTATCTTCTCTCCCTATACCCTTGAAAATTGGCCGCTTTATCAAGTTTGACATGTTGAACGGTGGTGGTGGTGGCGACGGTGTGGGTGAAGTTGTATGCTGTGGAGGTGAAGGTGGAGGTGGAGTGGATGGATGATGGGTTCGCGGAAAACCCTGTCTTATTAGTTGAACAACACTTTGTGTTTAATCCTGTACTGCTCGCTCGTCATCACTTGAAGGAGGCCCAATCATTGAGCTATATTTAGGACCTGCTTTCCCTCGATCTCTGAAGAGTTTTCCACTCCACGTAGCTCCGAACATCAAGGAAATTGCATAACTTATTTCTCACATAAAAGAATCTTAATCTAGGTATTCAGATATCTCAGATACTTACCTCAAGGTCCCTTGAAGTATCATCGCCTTGCTTCATTGTAGCTGACTGAGGTATCAACTACAAACTCTGTAACAAATCCTCCTATGACTTGATCAAGACAATGATCAATAGTGCGCATGATCTTATCTTCAGAAGCTTCCAACCTCAACACTAGCTTTGCAGTCCACATTATTGGACCATCAAGCCTCCACCTTCCTTGGTTGTTTGCCAACTTAGCTATCCACTCGTATATCTTGATCGGAAAGGTGCAAAAGAAAATTTCTTGTATTCTTGTGTACAAATATCTATCCAACCACTACTCTTTTTACAGGTACAGATTCCTGTTTTCCTCCTCTAAGACTCACTTCTCTGCGCCATCTCCCTAAGACTCCATTCGTTCATTCCCATAGACATCTATGCCTTAGACTCTCTAAGACACACCTATTTATATCCCTTTACATACAATCCCACTCAAAACCAACTCAACTTTACATAAATGAGGGTTAAAACCCTTTTTGAATCCTAACTACCTACGCGATCCGCTTCCACAGATCGTGGAGACTTTACATCTTTTTACAAAATTTACATAAGTTTCATCTAACCTCTAATAGAAAAAAGCCAATATCGGCCTCAGATGTAGCTTTTCACCATTCAAAGAAATAGTAGCATAGGCATCAATATAAAACCAGAGATTAGAATAATAGAGTCTTACACAATTAAACATTCTAGAGTATACAAGCCAAAGAATTCTTATTTCTTCTTCTGGCTCTTGCCCCCACAAGGTATTTTGGACATACCATTGTACAAAAGAGAGGAAATTACTTTGTAATAGATTTGGGAGGTGCAAACAAGCAACAACTTTCCCAAAACAAACACTTGGGATTTTCTGGAAGCACCTTAAAGACAACTAACACAATTGTCCCAAACAAAGGGACACATATACAAACAAAAAACAATATTTCGATGTAGCTATCCGAAAAGAGACACCTAAGAAAATTTATTGTAGAAGATATTTACATGAATATCTTTTTTCATAAAAAATTATAGAGAAATACTATGCATCACAAAACTATTAAATAACCTAAATACCTTTGTATTATGGCTCTGAATCTATTTGACCATATTTCAAACAAAGAACCTCTACAACTTAACCTTAAGTATTCATATCTAAATCCAAACATGGCTAGGCTTCATTAAAATATGTGCTAACTTTTAACTATTTTAATTTTAAAAACTTTTTAGCTTTCAAACAACTTACCTCAAATAAAGGTCACTTATGGTGTGCATAGAAATTCAAGCACCATATGAACGTAGGCTTAAACAAGTGATGTTTCTTAGTATAAGATGTTATAATTAGTGATATGGTATTCATGTTTGAAGAACTTTAGAGACTGATGAGATAATTAAATAAGGAAAAAATAATAACACTCTAAAATAAATTGAACATTATATTATAGTTTATTTCTTTTACTTAAATTAAGCCCTCATTGAACTGTGTCCCCTCATCAAATCTGCTCATGTGCTAGTATATCCCAGTTTCAACAATACATAGTGGTATCACCAATAAATTTATAACCCTACACATGTATTATCTAGAAGAAAGTAATTGGTTGCGAAAACACAATAACCCACACAGGGATGAAGAAAAACTTTACCCAAAATTAGAAAGTAATTAAAACTAATTGCACTTATTTCCTCAAATATTTTTGAACTTACATTAATGATCCTTTTCATAAAAATTATAGGAGAAGAATTAAAATTTTGAAAAACTTTAGTATCCATACATCAAAAAGAGGTGAAGGAAGCACATTTGTCTGTCATTTGTAGCATTTGGACCTAATATACAAGAAGTAGATGATGTTTTGTCTTGTTATTCTTCTCCGATCATACATGTGGAACAAGCCTTCACAGAAGAGACCCCATTTTCACCTTCATAATATGGCGCAACTTCATCTTCACTTTCCAAGAAGAACTGCAAATCGTATGTGTCATCGCACATTTCGTCTAAGAGGGATCCCAATTTTAAAATCAAAATTTGTGAAGAGAGCTTACCATCGTGCAAATTTTGACTCTCCTAGTTTCTTCATATCTTTGGTTAAAACCTTTTTCATGGTTGAAGCATCAACTCTGAAAAGGAATCTTTTGTCTATTAGATGTATATCAAATTTATCAATACAATTCCAGGAAACTTTCAATTTCTTTTCAATGGTCGAATAATTTTTCTCTATAGGGTTCCATACCCATGAGGCAAACTGAATAATTTGTTTTTTTCCTTCCTTGAGTTGTTTGAGGATTCCCCCACATCCTATATCATTGGCATTTGTCTCAACAATCTTTAGCAAACTTTCATCTGATACATAGAGGATAGGAATAAATTTTACCTTTTATTTTATTTTTCTAACAATAGTCGTGTGCACCATACTCCATGATTCTGGGTTCTTTTATAGTCTTTGGTTTAAATTCCTCTTATCTTACGCACAATTTTCATAAAAGTTGCAAATATAGTTTAGATAACCTAGGAATCTTTGTAATTGGGTTTTGTCCTTTATTTAATCTGGATTTTTTTGTTGTTGCAAATGTCATTGCGTGCTATTGAATGTTAGGATATTCCAACACATAGGAAATAGTTAAGTATAACTTGGTCTACTGTACAGTTAGGAAAAATGTGTTTCTTTACTATGTACTTTTGTAACCTACAATCTGACGGTCACGATATATTCTAGACATGAAGTGATCCGACGGTTCATTCTCTCCTCAGTATTGCCGACACTTGATCCGTGGCTTAACACCTGATTGGTCCATGATCTCTATTTAAAGAGCATGGATGGTCATTTGTAAGCTAATCGTTCATGAGAGAAGCTTATGTAAATTTTTATTCTTTTATTAATAAATTTCCTGAAGTGGCCGCGTTGGCTCAGGCTGTGGATTGTTTCTCTCTTTGAGGGTTTTAACCATATCAAGAATATTGGTGTATTGATCTGTGATATGTTTTTGAGCGGTGTCCTTTGGTGTTATTTCTGAGAAACTTACCCTGTAAATTCCTACATGGTATCAGAGCTATTTGAGGGCCGCAAACACTGGTGATCCAAATTTGAAGCCGGTAGAATTGCATCCAACTTTTGCTTCCTAGATCTACTATTTCTGTTTGCTTTGAAGCTGAGAGGACCACTCTATTGTGTTAGGAGCATCTATTCCAGTGAGGAACCCCTTTCGTTTCACGTGAAAGGGTTTCCGGTATCCCTAGCTACGTCATTTTTAAGATCTAGAGGTATACAATGTTTATTTGCAATTTTTAGTTATTTTCTCTCTGTTTATTTCAATTTATTTATCTCTTTGTTTTTTTTATTACCAGATATACACTTTTCATTTATGTGTATGCTCTTTTCCCTAGAACTCTGTGCGATCTGGGAAAATCAGAAACAGAAAGGAAGGAGTTTTCTCATGCGTATGCTCTTTTCCGCTGCGCCTTAGTGTGATCTCAAAAAATCACAAACATTGAGGAAAATATATAGTTTCCGGCTAACACTGACTTCAAGCTATAAGGTTTGTTTTTTTTGTATGTCCATGTTGGGTTTTGTGTTTCTTGTTTTGTAGGCAAGAAAAGAGGTTTCTCAAGTAAGCATGCACCACAAAACTTCAATGACTAAAAATTCAAAGAATCCTAAGAAGTCGTATCCTAAAAAGAATGGTCCTAAACTAAACAAGGGTCCTAAGCAATTTCAGTATCAAAATGAACTATCATTTCAACAAAATGATAAGGCAAATAAAAACAAAGGGAAGAAGACTAACAGACATTGCCACTTTTGTAATTGAGATGGCCACTTATATCTAAATGATTTAAGAAGATGGAAGCCTTGGAAGCAGCAATGAAGAGGCATAACATCCATTCGGAGCACTCTTCAACTTCAACTTCATCTTCAGGAATAACACTTTCTGCATGTGGTTGTCAAGCATCTTGGTCTGGTTATGCACTAAATTTATCTTCTTCTTCTCATTCTCATGAGTGGCTCATTGATTATGGAGCTTCTTATTACATGGCTAAAAACAAAGCCATGTTTTCTTCTTTAAATGATTGTAACACCAAAAATATATATGTTGGTGATGATAGATCTCTTAGTGTTGTAGGGACTGGAACTATTCATCTAGACAATGGTCAATTTAATGATGTATTATGTTGTTCAGCTATCTACAACCTCTAATCTGTATATAGATAACTATTCAAGTGAGGGTAAATTGTTGAATTTCACACTCACATGTGTATTAAGGAACTAAGAGATCCTAGACAGATTTAGCTACTGGCATTGCTGATGATTCTACAAGGTTGTATAAGTTTAAAAACTTTGGGTCATCAAATCTTCCCTCGATATTTGTTGCTCATAATGATGAAGTGAGCAAACTTTGGCATGAGCGATTTGTTCACTTAAACTATTACTGCCTTTAGAATCTATGTAAAGAAAATATGGTGACAGGTCTTCCAATAGTATCTTGTAGAGATGGTGTTTGTTCCGGATGTGTACTCGGAAAACATCATCGGGATAGTTTTGAAAAACATGCCTCTTGGCATGTCTCAGCCCCTTTACAACTTGTGCATAGTGATTTATGTGGTCCACTTCCAGGTGTTTCATTCTCTGGATATAAGTATTTCTTAACTTTCATTGATGATTTCTACAGATGCACTTGAGTATACTTCTTAAAACTCAAGAGTGAAGTATTTAACATGTTCTTGGCCTTTAGGGCCTTTGTTGAAAAACAATCTGGACATCAAATTCTTAAGCTAAGATCTGATAATGGCAGAGAATATGTTAACAACAAATTCATCAACCTTTTCACTGAGAATTGAATTCAAATGCAACATATTGTTCCATATACTCCACAACAAAATGGTGTATCTGAAAGGAAGAATCACACCTTAAAGGAAGTGGCTAATTGTATGCTTCAATCTAAAGTACTTAGTCTTAGTTTTTGAGTAGAAGCAACTAATTTTCCAAATTACATAGTAAATCACACTCCTACTAAAGTTTTAAAGAATATCACTCTAGAAGAAGCATGGAGCTCAATTAAACTAGATGTAAGTCACTTTCATGTTTTTGGAAGTGAAGCATGGGCCCATATTGCCGATGAGAAACATAAAGCTTTATAACCTAAGAGTGAAAAATGTATTTTTGTTGGATATTATAAAGATGTCAAAGGATATAGACTTATTCCACTTAAGTCCAAAAATGTTATCATTAGAAGAGATGTAAAGTTTGCTGAAAATATATCGGCCTACGAGCCTAGTTTAGCAGATGTGCCACCTCTCTCTATCCCTTCTACTTCTGAAAGCATTTCTTCTTCAAATGATGACAACGAGGATGAAAATCGTCCCCCACATTCTCAGGATCCTCCTTCAGCTCCTCAGCTTCCAAAATGGGTCCATGCTACTCGGGATGCAACAGGTGCTCTTGCTGGTGATCCTACAAATCAACGTCGTACATGTTCTCAGTTTGATAGAACCTCTTCTTTATTGGCTCAAGCTTTAGCGAATTATGATCCTGACACCTTTGCAGAAGCTTCAGGCCATCCATATTGGGACGCATCTATGAATGAAGAATATCGTTCATTATTGGAAAATGATACATGGGATCTTGTTCCTCTTCCAAAGGGACGAAAACTTGTTAGATGCAAATGGGTTTATAGAACCAAGTATGGCCTAGATGTAAAAGTTGATAAACATAAAGCTCGTCTTCTTGCTAAGGGTTTTTCACAAGTTGAAGGCATTGACTATACTGAAACCTTCTCCCCTGTTTTCAAAATGAACTCTATCCGCCTTGTTCTTTCCCTTGCTGCCTCTTTCAAATGGGAAGTCCATCAGATGGATGTTAAATCTGCCTTCTTGCATGGAGACTTGCATGAAGAAATATATATGAAACAACCTACTGTCTTTATACAAACAGACTCCAGCCTTGTATGTCGGCTTAAGAAATCCCTTTACGGTCTCAAGCAAGCCCCTCGAGCTTGGTACGCCAAAATGGATAGCTTTCTTTTAGAAACTGGCTTTTCTAGGTGTCATTTTGACAATACTGTCTACACCAAGAAAGTGGGCAAGTCTCTTATCATTCTTGTTCTTTATGTTGCTGATCTTATCCTTACTGGTAGTGATCCCAACCTTATAAACCATGTGAAGTCAAGCCTTAAAAAGAAGTTTGAAATGACAGACTTAGGACACTTGCATTATTTTCTTGGTCTTCAAGTCTTGCAATCCAAGGAAGGTATTTCCCTTTCCCAATCCAAGTATGCCTATGATCTTCTACACCATTTTCACATGGAAGACTATAAGCTAGCCCCTTCTCCCTTTCAGTCTGGAGCCAAACTTTTAATCACTTGTACTTCTCATGAAGTTGATGCTACCTTATACCGTCAACTTGTAGGAAAAATTTTGTATCTGACCCATACTCGTCCTGAACTTTCCTTTGTTGTTGGCCTTATTGCTCGGTTTATGCAAAATCCACATGAAATTCATTGGAAAGCAGCTAAAAGAATACTTCATTATGTTCGAGGTACAGTTCAGTTTGGGATTCATTACAGTGAAAAAGCATCTCCTCTATTGGTTGGTTTCACTGATTCCGATTGGGCTGGTGACCCTGATGATCGAAAGTCTACTGCAGGTTATGTGTTCACTCTTGGTTCAGGACCTATTACCTAGGATTGCAAGAAACAAAGTGCCATTTCTCTTTCTTCAGCAAAAGTAGAGTATCATGGTGCCATCTATTGTAACATGCATTTTTGTTGCTTGTAGTATTCATTTTTCATTCAAGAACTTGAAAATATTTCAAATAAGATAAAAGCAAGAGGAAGAAGTGATAATGACATAGCGGAATCGCTAAAGGAACAAGTATAAAATAATTGGTCCCAGTATACCCATGTGATCAAGTTAAATCATAATATAAATGGTTATACAAAGCCATAACCGAAATATATATGTGCTATGTTGTAAAGCCCAAGAATAACATCGAAGTGAGAATTCGCAGAAGCCAAGATCTGAGAGAGTTGGGCAGCGGGAAATTCAAAGGCCAAACCCCAAAGAAAACTTCGGAACCACAAAATACTGAAGAAATGGCACAAAGTCAAAGTGAGTGGACACATGAAGAATGAACACACAAGAATTGTTAGATCTTGGAGATCAATGGATGAGGTCGAAGGAAATGAACAATCTATACTAAATCATGTAGGTTGGAATCAAGGAATGAACGACGAAGATTAACCAGAAGTGCTGGTGGAAGAGAAATCCGAAGGAGCATCACCACCATCGATGGTTGAAGGTCTATGGTCATCGGGTGCAAATAAGTCCAGGCGTTAACTAAGACGAAGAGTGGATTTAAATCTATAAGCAGGATTTCGAGCGGATGCAAAATGGAAAATGGTATTTAGAGTAAAGCACCTGATTCCATTCAATGGTTGACACGTAGCAACTAGAGAAGAGAGAAAAACTGCTCATTTCGGACGGGTAACTCTCGTGCAAGTAGTCCACCCAAAACTAATATCAGCCGTCGGATCCTGGGGTTGAAATCTACGGTGGAGAACGGATGCGATATATATATATATAATATTAATATATATATATAATATATATATAGATATATATTAGCGATGTGATTAAATCACAATCACAAATCATAGTGGCCAGTTATAACATAGCACCTTAGCTTTGACCGATTGCGATTCACGATAGCCAGACCTGAAACACATATATATTATGTTTTAAAGCCCCGATGGGTCCGTGATATCGCATAACACTTTATATATGTGTATATGGCTATGTCGATTGCGATATGAAATGGCCGGACCCGATATGGTATATATTATGTTTAATTCTTCCGGCGTGTCTATTATATTGCATATCATTAAGGTTTGTATTGATATATCAATTGAATGCGCCGATTGCGATTTGCGATACAAAGTCAATGGAGTATTAAATGAGCCGATCTGATGGATTTATGAAGTAAAATTAATTCTTTTTGAGTTCCATAATAATCAAAGGTTGCATTGATTTCGCTGTGTAAAGGGGCAAAATTAGTGTTAGAGGCAAATTCAAAGGAAGGTAATTAGTGCGGCTCAATTGCGTTTTGGCCAATTAAAGAGCGCTCGATACATGCGTAAGCCTAGATTTATGCACAAGTCAAAGTCAAACACTGTTTATTATGGTTAAAGCAAGTTAATCATTATTAAAGCATCTACAGAAGAATTCAAGAGCTAATTAACAGAGCCGAAAAGCTAGCAGTCATTGTCATGATCAGTTATTTTCTATTATTTTATGTTCTTTGAGATGTCTTTACCCTTTGTGTAATATTTTGTAATAATTCTTACTTCAGATAGTTAGAGAAACAACTTTAGTAGTTTGACAGCTTTAGAGATCTGCAACTGTTTCACAATGTATAAAAAGAGGACAGTTTGCAGAGGAGGGTTGTTGTTGGAATTTTGGAGAACCTGGAGACTAAGGCACTGTATTCCTGATATAGCTATTGATTAATGAAAGAATAAGAAGTTTCCATGAATTTTTGGGTATAATTTTGTAACTTCTCTGTCATGTGTCATCTTATGTTTTCTTCTTTCAAGTATAGTAATGAAGCTGCAAGTCTTTATTTGCTTATGTAGATAAAGTTAAAATCCCTTAAAAGAGCACTCCTATACTTGAAGTTTTCATCTTCCTTTCTAAGTTATAGATAATAGTTTCTGTCTAAGGAAACATATTATCTTTAACTTCTCCAAGGGTTGCACATAATAGTTTCTATGTCAAGCAGCATATTGTCTATGATTCAGTTCTCATTTTCATAATTCTTCTAAGTGACGGATAGTAGGTTCTGTGTTAAGCAGCATATTATCTTTAACTTCTCGTTCAAGCTTTCTTCATTCATCATTTATATCTAGCAACAAAAGAATTCTAAGATTTTTGGATTCACATATGTATTAAGGGTTAAAGACCAAGTTTTCTAGGTCCTTCATTTGAGAACACAAAAAACAATAAAGTGACAAATAAGTGACAACAAACAATAATCATTAATGTCTTAAGCACAATTTATCCATAGCCAGGAAATTGGTTTCTTAAGGTACAACATTAATGGGCACCGTTGCCGGGGAGAGAAGACAAGAACACTTTTCCCTGGGTTTTTCAATATTTTCCTCTGGTTGTTTAGTGAGGAGAAAATATTTGGCTGTTTTGAATCAAAGAAATAACTCTGGCTTCAAGGAGACCCCATACAAGATCAGACACTTCACAATAGAAGGTTCAAGCTCTTTCAGATCCTGAAAAGCTAGTTTCTAGGATGGCTGGAAAGTCTAAGATCCCAATTACACCCATCCCTACATTGTCTGCATCAACAGTAACTTATCCCAACATTCATCTGATAAAGAGTCATCTTTTTCATCATCTTCATTTCAGGAACCTAACTGTCAAGAGAAATCTTTAGAGTCCGTTACTTTTCATTTACCTGCTATAATTATTCAACTTGAACCAATATCCACATTACCACCTTTGCACACTCCATTTACTTCTAATTCAGGTTCTGCATTTGTTGGTAATCAAGGTTCAATAAACATGGCAGTACCTGCATTCTTGATGAATATGTATGCACCTCTTCAATTGCCACAACCGTTAAATCAAATGACACAAGAATACCTCAAGATTCTTCCTCGTTTTACAGGGGAAGATGAACAAACTGTAGAGAATCATGTGCCAATATATTGCAATTTTGTAGAAGACAAAAATGTTGAACATGTAGATGTTGTTCTAAGACTTTTTGTTTAGTCCTTGGATGGAGAAGCAAGGAAATGGTTTAAAGGGCTTCCCAATAATTCTATTCCTTCTTGGGAAGAGATGGAAAATTTATTCATTCAGAAATGGGGAGAAAAAAGAGATCATGGGTATTCATTAACAGAGTTTAATGCCATAAAGAAGAACTCTGATGAAACTGTGGTCAAATTTGTCAGAATATTTAACAAATTGTACAATAGCCTCCCAGCAGAGATTAAGCCTCCTCCTGCTGGTGCAAAAAAAACTTTTGCAGGGGGCTTTTGAATCAAATTTTGGATTCACATTAAGGGAAAGAAGATCTCCAACCCTTGATCAAATCCAAACAAATGCATTAGAGATAAAAGCAAATCTGGTGGCTTCAGGAAAAGCACCAGAGGCACAACCTATCCAAGGCAAGGGAAAGGAAAAGATGGAATCCTCTCAAAGTCAAGCATTAGAGGATATGTGTAATGTAATTAAAACTTTGTCAAATAAGTTAAATAAATTAGAGTTAGAAAATAAGAATTTTTAGAAGCAAACACAGTATAACAAGAACTTTAATCCCCAATACAGAAGAAAACCTTTGCAAATTTTGTAGAGAGGAAGAAAAGATCAAGATCAGATTCAATCACCATTATATATAGAGGCAGATCCCATTGAAAAACAAGAGCATCTTGAAGATCAAATTTTTACATTATATGCAGTAGATGAAGATGAACTTGGTATCAAAGGAGAAGAGTATGAATATGATGAAACATATGCCATTCATGATGAAAATAAAATCGATGAATATTGGAAGCAATTCTCTGATTTTATGTAGGCTGAACTACATAAGAAATATGACTTGAGATCGAGGAATAGATCAAGAAATCAAGAAAATGGAAGTGAGCAGCAAGTTTCAACTTCCTCACCAAAGGCGACTCCACAAGAATGTCAATCTGCAAAACAAGTGAATAAAGGAAAGCAACAACAAAATGCAAATGGAAAGACAAAAATACTTCAAGGTGAGCCTTCTCAAGATCAAACTGGAAAAAATCCTTTGGAGAAACTTGTTTCAATTCCTCAAATAATCCCAGTCATGAAAAAAGGTGAAGAGGAGAACGAAAGGACTGCTAAACAGGGTCACTTGTTTAGTCTTACTAAGGAGTTGGAAAAGGTAAGAATTCAGGTTCCTCTTACAGAATTGACAAAAATACCTATTTATCAAAAGGAGATTGCTGAGTTTGTTAATTTGAAAGAAAATGAGATTATAAATGATACTGTAAATCTACAGGAAGACAAACCAATAGTGGTTTTTGGTCCACATGTAGAGGAAATAGACCCTTCAATACCTCCTTTTTATATTTCCTTGTTGGTCCATGACTTCCTCTTACATAATTGTATGTTTGATTCAGGAGCTTCACACAATCTTATGCCTTTGTCAGTAATGAAGCAACTAAATCTATAAGTTACCAAACCCTATAGGGACTTGTATTCTTTTGATTTGAATAAAGTCAAGTGTCTTGGGGTCATTAAGGATCTGGCGGTGCCACTAGATCAAATTCTAGCTTGAAGCTTGGTCATGGATGTAGTAGTAACAGATATCCTTGCTAGATTTGGAATGCTTCTATCTAGGTCCTAGGGGGCTAAATTTGGTGGTGTTTTGAAACTAGATTTTACACATGATGTTATACGAACTTTTGGTGGGGAAGAGAGGAGATGGTATAGAGAAACTAGATTTGTAAAAACAATTACAAAAAATGGAGCAGGTAATTCACCTATATATAACCAGGAGAAGGATGACTTTGCTTGTTTCATGCTGCATGATAATGCAGAGCTGGCTGAAGATAATCAGAAGCAGCTTGCTTCAGCCAATGTAATTATAGAGCTGCAAACTGGAGGAGTGTGGAAATTCTTTGATGGAGCTTATTCCAAGGAAGGAATAGGTGCTGGTTTTTTTCTAGTTGCGCCTGGAGGTAATATGTTCCCTTGTTCCTTTAAATTAGAGTTCAAGGCAACAAACAATGTGGTGGAATATGAGTCCTTGATTATTTCTCTACAAACAACTAAACAAATGGGAGTTAAGTCAATTTCTCCTTTTGGAGATTCAGAGTTGATTAATAAGCAAATGAAATATCACTGCCAAACAAAGAAACCTAGGCTTAGGGCATACAGAAATGAGGTACGATATTTGATTGGGAACTTTTTTTAAGCTTTTAACATTCAATTCATTCCAAGAGATGAGAATAGATTAGCAGATTCATTGGCTATGGCTACTAGTACTTTCAAGCCTCCTATTAATCCAAGACTAAGATATGAGATAGAGATGAGACACAGACCCTCTGTTCTTGATAATGTTAAGAATTGACAAGTTTTTGAGGATGATCAATAGATTAAGGAGTTTTTGACTATGGTTGAAGAGTTTCAGGGCATAGAAATTGATCAGGATGAAGAAGAAACAATAGAAGTTGTAGAAGTCAGTGGTTTAAAAGATTCAATAGCTAAAAAAAAAAATTTTCAATTGAAAGATAATATTATGCCAAAGGGACTTGTTCCCCTTGAAAGAATTTTTAATCCCAATGATGTGGCTATTGACTCAAGGAAGGTTTTATAGGATGAACACATTCAGGATCAGAACATTGGAACTTAGGAGAAACTCAGAATGAATTGTTTTTTCAAGATTCACTGGCGGAATGGTTCTAGATTAAGCACTCAAATGCTAACCTGGTACCATTGGAAGATTGACTTCACCTGATGGAGATCAATCATGTACATATGTAGGAACTTGTACATAAATAAGCTCAGGTGTTGAGCATTTGGTTTCTAGTTGCAGTTCTTTAGTTTAATCTTAGTTGATGAATAAGGGTGACTTTCGAACTAGTTCACAGAGGTTTCAGACTTTAGGAATGTTAAATTTTAGTTTGTCAAATTTTAGGGTTTTCACAGTTTTGGACTCCAAGCCCAACTAAGGGTACTGATCTACGATTATCAATATTTTGCTATCAAATCACAAGCATCCTATCACTGCAGATATTGGCGTGGGTTCACTATACAAATTTTCACACAGTTAAGTTTGGTGAAGCAATGTATGACTCCATGCCCGAGGAGAAGGCACTAATCTATGGTTCTTAGCGCTTCTGTGGCAAAAGCACTATCCCCAGGTGGAGCCAGACGTTGTAACATGCATTTTTGTTGCTCATAGTATTCATTTTTCATTCAAGAACTTGGAAATATTTCAAAAAAGATAAAAGCAAGAGGAAGAAGTGATAATGACATAGCGGAATATCTAGAGGAGCAAGTATAAAAGAATCGGTCCCATTATACCCATGCAATCAAGTTAAATCATAATATAAATGGTTATACGAAGCCATAACTGAAATATATAAATGCTATGTTATAAAGGCCAAGAATAATAGCGAAGTGAGAATTCGCAGAAGTCAAGCTCAAAGAGAGTTGAGTAGTGGGAAAATGAAAGGCCAAAACCTTGAAGAAAACCCCGAAACCACCAAATACTGAAGAAATGGCACAAAGTCAAAGTGAGTGGACAGATGAAGAATGAACGCACAGGAACCATTGGATCTTGGAGATCAACGGATGAGGTCGAAGGAAACGAATGATCTAGACTAAATCATGTAGATTGGAATCAAGGAATGAATGGCAGAGATTAACCAGTAGTGCTAGTGGAAGAGAAATCTGAAGGAGCATCGCCACCGTCAATGGTCGAAGATCTACGATCATTGGGCGCGAACAAGTCCTGGCGTTAACCAAGACGAAGGGCAGATTTAAAGCTATAAGCGGGATTTTTGGTGGATGCAAAATGGTAAATGGTATTTAGAGGAAAGTGCCCAATTCCATTCAATGGCTGACGCGTAGCAACTAGAGGAGACAGAAAAACCGCTCATTTCAGGTGGGTAACTCTCGTGCATGTAGTCCACCAGAAATTGATATTAGTCGTCATATCTTGGGGTTGAAATCTATAATGGAGAATGGATATGATAATATTATATTATATATAATAATAATATATAATATATATATATATATATATAATTATATTATAAATAAAAGATATATATTAATATAATATATATATAATAGAATATATATATATATATTATATAAATATATATATCATATATTATATCACATATTATATATATATACATATATATATCACAGTGGGCAGTTATAACATAGCACCTCAGCTTTGACCGATTGCGATTTGTGATAGCCAGACCCGAAACACATATATATTATGTTTTGAAGACCCGATATGGTATATATTATGTTTAATTCTTCCAACATGTTCGTTATTTCGCATATCATTAAGTTTTGTATTGATATATCAATTGAATGTGCCGATTGCGATTTGTGATATGAAATAAATGGAGTATTGAACGAGTGGATCCGATGGATTTATGAAGCATAATTAATTCTGTTTGAGTTCCATAATAATCAAAGGTTGCGTTGATTTCGTTGTGTAAAGGGGAAAAGTCAATGTTAGAGGCAGATTCAAAGGAAGGTAATTAGTGTGGTTCAATTGTGTTTTGGCCAATTAAAGCATGCCTAATACATGCGTAAGCCCATATTTATGCACAAATCAAAGTCAAACACTATTTATTATAGTTAAACCGGGTTAATCATTATTAAAGCATCTAAGAGCCGATTAACAGAGCCAAAAAGCTAGCAGTCATTGTGATGATCAGTTATTTTATGTTACTTTATGTTCTTTGAGATGCCTTTACCCTCTGTGTAATATTTTGTAATAATTCTTACTTCTGATAGTTAGGGAAATAGTTTTAGTAGTTTGACCGTTTCAGAGATCAGCAATTGTTTCACAATGTATAAAAAGAGGAAAATTTATAGAGGAGGGTTGTTGTTGGAATTTTGGAGAACCTGGAGACTAAGCCACTGTATTCTTGATAGAGCTATTGATTAATGAAAGAATCAAAAATTTCCATGAATTGTTGGGTATAATTTTCTAACTTCTCTGTCATGTTTCATCTTATGTTTTCTTCTTTCAAGTATAGTAATGAAGCTGCAGGTTTTTATTTGCTTATGTAGATAAAGTTAAAATCCCTTAAAAGAGCGCTCCTATACTTGAAGTTTTCATATTCCTTTCTAAGTTATAGATAATAGTTTCTATGTAAGGTAGCATATTATCTTTAACTTCTCCAAGGGTCACATAAATAGTTTCTTTGTCAAGAAGCATATTTTCTGTGATTCAGTTCTCATTTTCATAACTCTTCCAAGTGACAGATAGTAGGTTCTGCGTTAAGCAACATATTATCTTTAACTTCTCCTTCAAGATTTCTTCATTCATCATTTATATCTAGCAACAAATGGCATTATGAGATTTTTGGATCACATATGTATTAAGGGATTAAGTCCAAGTTTTCCAGGTCCTTCATTTGAGAACACAACAAACAATAATCATTAATGTCTTAAGCACAATTTCTCCACAGCCAGGAAATTGGTTTCTTAAGGTACAACACCATCGAAGCTAGTAAGGAGGCCTTGTGGCTTCGTTAGATCCTGTTAGAGTTTGGCTATCAGCAGTAGCATCCGACTACACTTTGGTGTGATAATCAAAGTGCCATTCAACTATGCAAAGATCTAGTCCAACATCAGGGTAGAAACACATTGAACTGCACATTTCACTTCTTCAGAAAGCTCATTCATGACCATGTTCTTGAAGTGAAATATTGTTCAACAGATGATCAAGTTGCAAACATCTTTACAAAGGCTCTCACAGAGGCAAAGTTTACTAAACTTCGATATATGGTTGGAGTTTAGGAAGTTATCACTAAGGGGGGATAGGCTCTAGTGCCTCCTTCCTTCTCCTATTGTGTCATATTTTTAAATCCTTCAATCCTATCCCAAGTTGTTCTTAACGGGGGATGTTAGGATATTCTGACACATAGGAAATAGTTAAGTATAACTTGGTCTAGTATAGAGTTAGGTAAAGTGTGTTTCTTTACTATGTACTTTTGTAACTTACAATCCGACGGTCACAATATGTAGTGATCCGAAGGTTCATTCTCTCCTCGGTATTACCGACACTTGATCCGTGGCTTAACACCCAATTGGTCCATCATCTCTATTTAAAGAGCATGGACGGTCATTTGTAGGTTAATTATTCATGAGAGAAGCTTATGTAAAATTTCATTCTTTTATTAATAAATTGCCTGAAGTGGTCGCATTGGCTCAGGCCGTGGACTATTTCCCTCTTTGAGGGTTTTAACCACGTCAAAAATACTGGTGTATTGATCTGTGATCTGTTTGTGAGCGGTGTCCTTTAGTGTTATGTCTGAGGAACTTACCCTGTAAATTCCTACATGGTATCAGAGCTATTTGAGGGCCACGTCTATTGGTGATCCAAATCTGAAGCCGGTAGAACTGCATCCAACTGTCGTTTCCTAGATCTACTGTTTCTGACAAATTTCAGGCCGACAGGACTACTCTATTGTGTTAGGAGCATCTGTTCCAATGAAGAACCCCTTTCGTTTCATACGAAAAGGTTTTTGGTATCCCTAGCTACATCATTTTGAAGATCTGGAGGTATACAGTGTTTATTTGCAGTTTCTAGTTATTTTCTCTCTGTTTATTATTTCGGTTTATTTAGCTTCTTTTTTTATTATCAGATCTATACCTTTCATTTCTACGTATGCTCTTTGCCCTGCGACTCTGTACGATTTGGGCAAATTAGAAACAGAGAGGAAGGATTTTTCTCATGTGTATGCTCTTTTCTGCTACGCCTTAGCGTGATCTCGGAAAACCAGACACATTGAGGAAAATATTTAGTTTTCGGGTAAAGCTAACTTCAAGCGTAAGGTTTGTTTTTTTTGTATGTCCATGTAGGGTTTTGTGTTTTTTGTTTTGTAAGGAAAAAGAGCTTTCTCAAGCAAGCACACAACCCAAAGCTATAAATAAAAAAATAAAAAAAACCCTTCCTCTTTTCCAAATATTTCTAAACTTTTAGTTTAGCTCACTTGGTCCAAAGCTAATTTATGAGAGTAGAGGTCTTGAGTTCAAGTATCCTTTTTGTTGAGCTAATTAGATTAAGTTTGGAAAGGGGGCGGATTTTTTTTTAACATTATCATTCATTCATGCACATTCCCGCACTTCGTCGGCATCTTCATCAACGTTTCTTCAAAAAGCCATAACTGCTTCATCTGAAAGCCGTTTTCAGAGCCGTTTTTTTTTAACCAGCCTAACTTTTCGAGATCTTTCCATTGGAACACTTAGTTTCAACATATATAGCTTCAGTTTCTATTAAAATGGAAAGTCCATTCCAAGTTATTCTTGATAGCACCAACTACTTCCAATGGTGGTCCTACATTGTGGATTTACCTAGAAGTAAAGGTCTTTACAGAATAGCCACAGGCTAAGAAACCAAACCGGAAGATGAAGATAAGGCAGCTAAATGGGAAAATAGGAAAGATCAAGCACGTGGGTTGATAGGGATGTCTATTTCTCCATATTTTAGATTCCATATTGCAGAACTTAATACTCCTGGTGAATCATTGAAACAGATTACTAAAGTTTTTGGAATAAAAAATGAACTTAGAGCCCATCAACTTGAAAATGAGTTGCTTACATTGGACCCCAATAATTTTTCTTGCATTGAAGATTTTTTGTCCAAGTTCAAGACCCTTA
>APFE030647162.1:47731-74120 GCA_000404065.3 Pinus taeda
GGTCTAGTGTAGAGTTAGGGAAAGTGTGTTTCTTTACTATGTACTTTTGTAACTTACAATCCGATGGTCACGATATGTTCTAGACATGAAGTGATCTGACGTCATTCTCTCCTCGGTATTACTGACACTTGATCTGTGGCTTAACACTCGATTGGTCCATTATCTCTATTTAAAGAGCATGGAGGGTCATTCGTAGGTTAACTGTTCATGATAGAAGTTTATGTAAATTTTAATTATTTTATTAATAAATTGCCTAAAGTGGTCACGTTGGTTCAGGCCGTGGACTGTTTCCCTCTTTGAGGGTTTTAACCACGTCAAGAATATTGGTGTATTGATCTGTGATCTGTTTGTGAGCGGTGTCCTTTGGTGTTCTGTCTGAGGAACTTACCCTGTAAATTCCTACATTGAAGAGCATTCTGACCATTTTCAATGATGTTCCCAAGGAATTTATCCTTGTTCTAGAATATTTCTATCTTCTTTTTGCTAAGAACTAATGCAATTTTTTTACAGCTTGTTAAATTTATGTACATGCCGCAAATGTTCATCAATTGATCTATAAAATATAAAAACATCTTCAATATATACAATAAGACAATCAAAGTATGGCTTAAACTCTTTATTCATCACCTTTTGAAATTTGGAAGGAGCATTCTTCAGTCTAAATGGCATGACATTCCAGTCATACTATCTAGAGGGGACACTGAAGGTTGTTTTAAACCGATCTTCTTCTTTGATTGAAAATTGCCAAAAACCTGACTTCATGTCAAATTTTGAAAATATCTTAGCTCCTACAATTCTGGATATCAGATTTCCTTTATGGGGGATAAGATAAGTGTCATCATCCATAACATTACTTAATGTCCTGTAATTTATTAGTAGTTTGGGCAATCCTCTGACTTGTTTAGAAAGCTTATTCACATAAAACGCATAACAATTCCATGGGTTGTCAGACTAACTTATTAGTCTTCTTTTTAGGAGATCTTGAATTTCTCTTTGGCAGAGTATTCTATGTTCTTCTTTCATTGGAATAACTCTACTCTTACATGGTTTTCATATGGATTCAAATTTGTATGGTAGTTCTACGCGATATTGATTCAGGTGCCAGAAAGAATTAGGTTCTTATACACAACATTATGCCTCCAAGTCTTTTTTCAATTCTTCTATTTTTCTTATGACTGAAACTTTTTTAAGTTATTCATCTATCCTCAAGCAGTGTTTCAGGTCTTTATGTTCTTCTAGACCTTTTACTAGCAAAAATCCTAGAACAAACTTACTTGCTGGCTATGTAAGAAATAGGGCCATACTTCAAATAAATGCCCACAAGGGGAAGAATTTAAGCTACTCAAAGAAAACATTCACAAGAATTTGATAGGAATATTAGCAGGACAGAAAAAGGAGAGAAGAGTGAAAAACAATAACCTTAGTCCAATGCTCTAAATGTGGATCCAAATTCCACATAGCATAAAAATTTCCTAATATTCATATTAAAGAAGAAATACTTGTTATAGGACAAGACTGTTGTGATTCTACTCAGAATTCAAGTTTTAGTCTTTCTAGCTTAAAATATTTAGAAAATATTTTTTGTTGACCATTGTAAGTGTATAGACTCAAAATTTTTCCATTGCAACAGTTCCGAGTTATATTCTGAATATATCTCTGAAGAGGAGCCTGATCTACAACAGAAATTAAAAATCTGCATGGTTCACATTTCTGATAATGAAGAAGCAAAAGTCTTAGCCAGAATAAAAATGGTTCTTGAAGGTGAAATTAAAAAGAAACCGATGGAGACATTTTTGCATACCATGCTCAAAAACCAAGGTTCTACATTTACTATAGAAGAGTTTGTTAGAGAAGGATATCATGAAGCAAAGACATTATCGACAAAAGTGGAAAATCACTTCAAATTAATTGAACATGAAGTACATAGAGGATTTGTCTCAACCCATGAAAATATTGATGACCATTATTCCAATTTTTCACAAATATATTTGAAAAACAAATACAAACAAATTACTTCTTCATTATTATTCATCCATCGTGTACAAATACAATTCATTCAAAAATCTATAGATAAATTTCTGATCTTGTTTCCCAAAGAAAAAAAAGAAAAACCAGAATATTCATTTGAGTCCCATCTCCTACCCATTTATGAGCCACTTACCAATCAATACTCTTGGCATCCCTCACCTGATCCAGAATATTCATTTAAGTCCCATCTCCTACCCATTTATGAACCACTTAGCAGTCAATTCTATCGTTATCCCTCACCTCTTGATCTGAGTGGTAGAGGGTTATCCCTCACTTGATCCAGAATGTTCATGTAAGTACCATCTCCTACCCATTTATGAACCACTTAGCACTCAATACGCTCGTTATCCCTCACCTCCTGATCTAAGTGGTAGAGGAAAGATGCTTGAAAATGAAAAGTTTTTTACTGATGCTCATAAGGAATGGAATATTGATAGATTGAGTTCAAGACAAATAAGGCAAATGATAAATCAGATGTTTATTGAATATAAGCTAATGTGTATGAGAGGAAAAAGTGATGTGGAATCATGTGAGACATTAATTTAGTGTTTTACTGGTACCCTTCAAAGATGGTGGGAAGTAGAATCTTCCCCAACACTTACTGATAAAATGGAAGAAGAGACAGTGAAATATGAATTTGGGGATATCATACATAATGCAGATGGAAGTCCACAAAGGAACATGATTGGAGCATTGACATCCTTCATTCTTAAACACTGGTGTGGAGTAGAAATATATATTTTTGATGAGCATTCTCTAGTGTTAATGAATCTTAAACGCAAAAGAATGTCACAGTATGAATATTTCCATAGAGATTGGGTCCAAAGAATCTATGAAGTAAAATATAGTAAAAATCTTTTATGGAAACAAGTTTATCTCACAAAACTTAAAACTTTGTAGATTATTTGAAAATACAAAATGTTTTCTAGAAACCCTATGAGTCCTATACCTGGAAGGAAATATACAATATTATAACTAAATCTCTAGTAAGTCTTTGTAGCTTACTAGAGATTTATTTATTAATCTTTCACGTGAAATATTTATAGGAGGCATTGTGGAGATCAAATCACAACTAGGCAAGAGCTTAAAACACAAAAAATGACCCACGGTAGAACAGAGTAAAAATAGAGTGGTTGCATGGTAAAAATATACATGAAATTTTAAAACCATATCACAACAAACTATACTTTAGATTATATTTCAAAACACATGAAAATATACAAAATATACTTTAGATTATATTTCAAAACACATGAGAATACATTCCCATAATAGAATGGAGGTTGATCTCCTTCACTAAGTAAAACAAAATTCTTACTACTCACCAGGGGTTCCGGAATAACTCTTGTAAAACCCTGTAACAAACTATTCTCACGTGCCACCAAGGGTTGCAAAGTAACTCCTGTAAAACCTCATAACAAGCTATTTTCATGCACCCACCAAAATTTGCTGCACGATTTTCTCCTCTTCACCTCTCTGACTTACATGCTCTCTACTATGCAAAAGACTTTTACATACATATATATCAAAACATAGAATTTTGATTCATTAATACATGACAGTGCAAAACATTAAGACACAGGATGGGTGTTTAGTTTTTTATGTTGTGGAGTACATATTTCATAAATGTTTGACGATACTCTATATTAAATTCTCATTTGCCTTTAATCGTCGAATGTGTTGCGGAATGGGGAATTTGTACCTTGCTCAGAACTTATATCAACAAAATCCGTAACCTGCAAAAGGTCTACTTGACGAGTATGGTCGCTGTCAATTTAGTAAACACAGTGGTTTGGATTAATTTTCCAGCAGTGCTCCATAAGGTCATCGAGATTTACATCCACTTTTTTCCCATCGACTTGGGCAATGTGTTTACAACTGATTTAGTTGCACCTCTCAAAGAGGAAGAGGATGGAGCTTCATCACACCAGGGGTCTCCTGAAACATTAACATTGACATCCATATCTTCTCTATCAGATCTATCTAGAACATTAGAAGATCCATAGGATGAAGCTTCATCGCACTTGTGGGCTCTTGAAACATTGAGATTGACATTCACATATAGATTTTGGTAGAATATTCGGAGGATGAAACTTCATTGCACTTTTCGTCTACTAAAACATTGAGATTGACTTTCAATATTTTCCCTCAGATTTCTATATTACATGATTTTTGTTTTGTATACAAAGTATTGACATATGTATGAAATGAGTAAAGGGAGCATTTATTAATTTTAAAGAGGGAGATAAAACTAACGTAATCTAATTGCAATCATAAATATAAAGGAAAAGTTTAATAAGTTGTTTGCACAATGCAATTATAAAAGGGTATGTTATATCTATTGAATGTCAATGTTAAAGGTTGTTATTCAATTCATACCTCCATGCAAACATGTATTAATGAATGCAAGGCATAACATATTATGTATACAGTTGTATCATTGTGTAAAATGAAATTGATGGTGGGTACCCTTAGTTCAATTCTTGTCCAAGAATAAATCTTGAGATCAAAGTTAGCATTGAAAGGTTTTATTAAGGGAGGACCAACAAAGTAGTGGAGGTTGGAAAGCCTAAAAGATTGGATCAAAGGCCACCCTTACCTTTGAAAATAGAGAGAGTGAGGGAGAATGAAAAAGGTAGATGGCAGAGGTTTTCTCTATCATGAATAAGCGGGAACCTAGGTTCATTCCCTTTAATTTATATAAGCCCAGAGATAGGTACCGCCCATAGATGTGGCCTTGAAATCCATACAATCACGATGGTGGGTCACTCACAAGTAATACATTAGGGATGGAAATAAGTTCAACCAGCATTGTGGCATCACTTCAACGTAAGACCTTAATATAAAGTGGTCGATATTCATGTAGTTGAGGAGGATCCAATGGCATTCCTGTAGGCTTATCAAGGGAAGACAAACCCCGAGGAACCAATACCTACATTAGGAAGTGGTAGAAAGAAAGATGGCCTGAGCGGTACTAGATACACTAGTTTATACACACTCTAGGGCCCATCTCTAAGGCCTAGTGCCTACATGGAAATGCACAATGACTAAAAATAAAGTGGGAACCTCTTAAGAAAGGGTTATTTTGAATTTCTCATACTTAGGTAAGATTTTAGGTATTACATCTACACTCAAATCTATTCAATCCATTTTTTGTTTTATACTATCCGAGGAACACTACAAGGTTATGTTTTCAAGAGTTACCACCATAGGATGTAGATGAAGGAACCCGTTGGAGATCATCAGACAAAAACTACACCTTTATGTACTACACCAAGGTTGTGACTAACCTAGAAGAGAAGGATGACCCATAAAAGCTACGATACGTTTCCTTTAGGGAGTGTGAGGGAGAGAGGTCAGTCAAGGAGTTGGTAGATGAACCAACTGGGAAAATAGACAAGGAACCACTCATAACAAGGTAGTTTAACATATCTATAGAATAATAACCATTATTGGCTTCTATGGGAGACTACTGGGTTGAAGAGATAGTATCAATTGGTACTTATCAAAGAATATGTTTATTTATTTCCTCAAAACTTCATAGAAATGAAAGGGATAAAGGGGGAGCTCAGTGACATGTGAATTAAGATAAAGCATGATGTAAGACCTATCAAGAGGAGGCCATATCAATTGAACCCTAGGGCAAATGATAAGGTGAAGGAAGAGATTGAAAAAATGCTAGTGGTAGGATTGATCTTCCTAGTAGAAGAGTCATAGTGGATCAAGTCAATTATGATCCAGGATAAGAAAGTTGATGTAGGTATTAGGGTTTTCATTGACTTCGAGGGACTAAATTTCTCTTGTATCCATGATCCATTCCCTACTCCATTCATTTATAAAGTGTTGGACCAAGTGGTATGAAAGGAGGCATATTCATTCACTAATGGGTTTTAAGGGTACCATCAAGTTTAGATAAGAGAGAAAGACAAGAAGACAAACTTGATCCTACACTTATAAAGTCCTCAACAAAAGTGATAACGATGTTTAAATACTACATTCATAATTTTCTAGAAGCATCCTTTCATGATTGGATGGTGTATATTCTCCTCAAAAATCACGTGGCCATGTTGCACCTAATGTTTGAAAGGTGTTAGCAACTACAAATTTCTGTGAACCTAAAGAAGTGTATATTTTGCACCCCTTTAAGCACATTTTTGGGTCATATAGTCTGCAAATATGGTGTCCTTGTAAAGCCATCTAAGATTATGGTGGCTATGAATTTGGGTGGAATTTGGAGGCCTCAACTGATGTTCACTCACTAAGGTCAACACTTGCACATACTAGATACTACAGAAGATTCATCAAAGAATATGCTTCCATCATTCTACCTATAGAAAGACTCATAAAGAAGACTGAAGGGATTATATGGGATTTTTACTACCAATATACTCTAGATAACTTGAAGGAAAGGATAATACGTGCCCTGATCCTAGTATTCCTAAATTGGAAGCTACAACTTTTGTTCATGTTAATGCATCAGAAATAACACTGGGAGCAGTATTTGACCAACTAGGGGAAGGAAAGATGGATCATCCTTTATATTTTGCTAATAGGAATCTATCTAATGCTGAACATAACTATACCACAACATTGAGTGAGGCGATCACCATGGTCTACTCCTCGCAGAATTTTAGGCACTACCTTTTGGGAGGACATTTCCTATTTTTTTGATAGATCACGTAAACCCTTAAATATATAGTAAGAAATCCAGTCATAGAAGGCCACATCTACAGATGGATATTTCTTGTCCAAGTATTCAATATTGAAGTGGTAGTAAATTCAGGCAACGAGAATGTGGGACCCAACCACTTGTCATGTGTTAACAATGGCGAGTTAGGAGGACCACTACATGATCAATTACTAGATGTTTACTTTTTTGGGGTGGAGGTCGTACCTAATTACTTGGAGGACATTACCAAGTTATTGAAAACATGAATTATGTTGCAAGGATATACAAAAACACAAAAGAAATAGTTGGTGGTTTGGGCTATGGATTATCAACTAATTGCAGGGAAGTTATACAAGCTAGGGATCGATGGCATTATAAGATGTTGCACCTTAAATCATGAGTAGTCAATAATATTATGGGAATGAAATAATCAAATTGTTGGAGGACATTATGGGGGAAAGGTGACAACACACAAGGTACTATAGGTGGGATTGCGGTGGCCCATAGTATTTAAGGATGCTAAAGAGTATTCCAAGGCTTGTAATGTGTGTCAGAGAATAGGGAGGTCATCATAGGAGGGATGAGATGTCATTTCATCCAGCAGTGGCACTCCAACCCTTTAACAAATGGGTAGTGGAGTTCATTCAACCTATGGAACTCGTTGATCTATTCCTCATGGGGACGTTGCTGCTACATTAAGGATCATGCTACATCATTAACCTAATGTACTACTTAACAAGATGGGTAAAGGCATCACCAACACAAGATTATACCACCCAAACAATAGAAAGGATTATTTTTTAGAATAGAATATCTTGGTTTAGGTCCCCCAAGAACCTTACTACAAACAAAGGGATGCATTTAATGAGTTAACCCATCAAGGCATTGACACATAAATTTATGGTACAACATCATACTTTAATCCCCTATCATCTATAAGTTAATGGGATAGTGGAGGCATTCAAGAAAATTCTGGAGCAAGGCTTGACCAAGGAATGCTCAACCAATACTGATGATTAGGATGAACATGTAGCAATTGTGTTATGGGATTATACAAAAATGATGGAGAATTTTACTAAGCATGCACCTTTGATATTGGTCTATGAGAAAGAGGTGGTAGTACCTGCATAATTCCTATTACCCAGTATGTACATTGCACACTCTTGTGCTGTTCCTTACATTAAATGGTTTTACAAAAGTGATGAGGCTTGCATTGTAAAAGGAAATACATGTGATTTTCCTCAAATCAACTGCTTTTACAAAAGTGATGAGGCTTGTATTGTAAAAGGATGTTGTAAAATACAAGCAAGGCATGGTTATAGAGCTAAGGTAAAAAATGATACATACAATTATCTTCACGTTGTTGATTTGTTGTTGTTCACAATGATACTTGATGAAAGTGATTTAACTAAGCCACTTATAGACATCAATACCATGCGGCAAGACATAAGCCTCATTACTAGATAAGTTAACTATAGGAGCAATGTGTCTACCACATGGAAGATAGATAAGGAATCTATTATTAAAACTGAATATTATGAAAAATTAATAGGTTACAACCTAGTCATTCCTATTCACAACCTACATAAAGATTCTCATTACTCTTATGTCCATCCCATCCAAAATAGTACCTAGTGCATGGGAGAAGGAAATTCAAGAACTAGTAAAAGGCTGTTCATAATAATGGACTATGACATGATGTTTTGTCGCAAGTCATTGGTCAACAAGACTTTAGTGTAGGAATTTGATACAATAATGTTAGAAGTATTGTTGGGACAAGTAATGGGTTTAAGTTTATAAAAATAATTGTCACATTGCCACTATGTAATTCTTAGGAAAATAACAATGTCACACAAGATAGGCTAATTGGTCAACGATGAGTACATGAAACCATGATGACTTTATCATATGGTATGGACCAATAGTGTTGGAAAATTTTCAACATCAAAAATAAAACTAAAGCAATGTCACACGTTTTCCAAAGGCGAGTGACAATATTTACCTACAACTTATGTTTATCAAATCTAAATGTGCATAGAACTTTGTGCATGCTCATATTATTTTTGGTTGGTCCTTTCTAATTTTTTTCATATTCAAGACAAATTTTATTTTCCATATATGACTCATGAACACATAGAATAATAATATGTATGTGCCCTATGTGAAACACCAAATATTTGCATGTAGTGGATGTAGGATTTTGAGTTTGAGAGCGATACTCATTTATGTGGTGTAAATTACCCCTAGAAGTCTTCTTTGCCATATATGACTTATGAAAATGTAAAATAATAATATGTATGTGCCTTGTGTGAAACACCAAATCTCTGCATGAAGTAGATGTAGGATTTTGAGTTTGAAAGTGGTCCTCATTGATGTAGTGTAAAGTACCCTTAGAAATATTAGTGTTAACAACCAATATGAAAGGATGTTTATTAGAATTTTTTTTTTTCTATTTTGACAAGTTTGAAGTAGTTAGGCTCAAGCCTCAACCATTATTTTTTATGCAACCAGCTCACAAAATAGAAGAAAGATATAGATCAATGACTTAAAACGTAGCCTCTTCGAGGGGGGAACCTCCTTTACATTACACAAATGAACAATTCTTAGATGATACAAATGACAAGACCTCCATTCTATATAGAGGATTCTAAGGGGTCACAATATAATCAGAGCCGACATAACAATAATAATGTAAGGGCATAAAAATAACAATAGTGGGCTTCTATGGGGCACAATAATAACAATATGGGGACAACATGGGCACAAAAATAAAAATAAGGGTCACAATGACAATAATAATAAGGGAATACACTAGTATTATAGGGACCTAACATGCCCCTCTCCTTCAAAAAATTGTTGTCCTCAATGCTTGAGTAGTTCTGGATGCTTCTGTATAAAATTCTCATCCTCCCATGTAGAACCTTCAGCGGGTAAGTTCTTCCATTTGTTGAGATACTTTGAAATTGATTGATTTCACAACTATCGAGTTCTTGTTTCTGTGACTGCTTCAGGTTCCAATATGATTTTTCCTTCCTTGTCAAGCTCTCGTAATATTGTTTGAACTAGGAGCTTGTCACCTATAACCTTCTTTAAGCATGAAACATGGAAAACTGGGTGCACTCGGGAAGATGCAGGAAGTTCCAATTTGTATTCCATAGTACATATTTTGCAATACCTTGTACGGACCATATTACTTTGGCGATAATTTATTATCCTTCTTAGATTGCTTGAGGGACATTTGTTTGTATGATTGTAGCCATA
Source organism: Pinus taeda (assembly GCA_000404065.3). NCBI lineage: Eukaryota > Viridiplantae > Streptophyta > Pinopsida > Pinales > Pinaceae > Pinus > Pinus taeda. Next base: position 57,690 of record APFE030647162.1, read on the forward strand.
GAAATACCCAGTCACCTACATCAAAACTTCTTTCACTGCGATGTTGATATGCATGTTGTTTCATTCTATTTTGTGCCAACATGAGGTTATCCTTTAAGAGTTGGAGAACTTTTTTTTTATGCTCGATGTGACCTTCCACTGCTTTAACCTTAGAATTTTCTCTTAAATATGATGTGATGGATGGTGGATGATATCCATAAAGTGCCATAAATGGGGTCATTTTTGCTGCAGTATGGAAGGAAGTATTACACCACCATTCAATGAGAGGTAACCATTTGACCCATTATGTTTGTTGGCTTGATGGGGCTTGACCTAGGTTTGGAATTAATTAGCCAAACAAATCCCTACACTACTGGCCCTTTCGGCAACAACCCGCAGAGCGCAGACTAAGGTCTCACCTGAAGCAGTATGGGGGGATGCTGGAACCAAGTTTCCACACCCTTGAAATGTCTAAGGTGTCGATTTAGTCCAATTGTGAATAGCTTCGCGTAGGTCACTTCACGCTCTGTCTTGACCTGCGAGACCTTTGTGGTTCGTTACAATTGCCTTCGCGCAGCCCTAACCCAGGACTGAGGTTCTTTCGCACTGCTAAGGCAACGATCTGCATTATTTCCCCAAGCTACACTGTGGATGTTACTTATCTTCTTATAACTGTTAGTTATCTTTGTGTAAACAGATACTTTATCTTATAGTCACTTATTTAACACAATCATATAAGTTCATGCAACATATAAATAGTAGAAATGCAATTTATACCCAATACATTCGATGCAAAAAATAGGAAAAAGATACACAGAAATGATAAGAAACTTCTCTTTATTACTTCTCCAATGGTTAAAGACTTGACTCACCCTACGCACTCAGCTCCAGGGGTCCGCGCACTTAGCTGCGGACTATTAGGCCTCTGCGCACTCAGCTGCAGAGCCTTCTCCTACTCTACGACCCAAAAGACTAAACTCTACACTTCAACTATCACTTAATTCTTCATTCTTAGATTACTTAATTTCATTCCGTCATTAACAACTTAGAGCCTCACCCTATTTATACAATCCCATGGTCCGCAAACCATGGGTAGATCTCTAATGTCGACATTACATTGCAAAACTGAGGGCGAGCAACCCTATGACTCAACTTCGCACTCCGCACCCACAAAACGTGGAGTCTTTACATCGGATTTGGTCAAAATCTGGGCTTTAAGCCCCAAAACTTGCCTTGGGGGATCCCACGCCCAACAGGCCCCCAACACAAACATCGTGACTTGCCCTCGAGTCATTCTGTTGGTGTGGAGATCTTCGCATGGAGACCTCCCAACTCTCCCTAGACTGCTGCAAGGTCGGAAGCGCACTGAGCTGCTACCTGTTGTACCTCCTACACGTGTTGTTAAGAGACTATGGTACCTGAACTACTTCCCTGCATCTACTCCTACATTCCCTACATCTGTGCAAGGTTGCCTTCAATCAATGTCATAATGAAGAATGCCTCATTGATCCATGGTTGTACGCATGCCTTTAAAACTGCTTCCTTATGTCGCATTGTGTCTACCTGTTCCTTAAGCACTTTCGCCTGCTACATCCCTGCGAGCCTCTATGTAAGGGCCACCGCCTGCGTGGTCCCTTTTGTATCATCATACTTTTGCTACAGCTCACACGCCTCAGTTTCTAAGCGTTGTATGTTTGTGTCCTCCTATAGAGTGGTGAGGACCTCAAATGACTCTTCCAAAAGTTTGGTGCACTCTTTCACTACACTGCTAATTTCCTTTGTTGTCCTTTTGATGGCGTTGGTGTCCTGTTCCCTCACCTTCGGTGGAGTTTAAGTCTGCGCCTTCAACTACATCTCATCTATCTGAAGGTTCATCTCCAGCTGAACCTTATCCATCTCTTCCTTAGCCTCGCACACCCCTGCTGCTAGCCTCCAGATGCGCACCTTTGCTGGTGCCTCTGCTGGGATGGCCAATTGAGGGACCATCTAGCAGGCTTCTTCAAGTACCTACACTATCTGCCTGTTCTGTGTGACGACCTCGTCACGCTGCAAGCTTAGTTGTTCCATGTTGATTCATTGTTTTCTCAACACCTGTAGCGCATGGCCCTCCATAGCCCGTAGTTCTATAGTCACTCTGTCGTGTAGGACATAGAGTGTCTCCCGAGGGACCGTAGCCATGTTGATCCCAACTCCCTTTAGCGCACTGATCATAGGCCTATCGACCTCATTTTCTATAACCAGTGCACCCTCTAGCAGCACTATGGTGTTGGTCATGCGGGCATGCATCATTTCCTCAATCGCGGTCGTTCCTACTATGAGGCTGGTTAACAACGTACTAGCCTAAGGAGTGTGCCCCTGCAGCTCCTATATCTATGCTTGGAGGGCCCCCAATACCATCTAATTTTCCTTCGCGAACTGCTGGAGGGCCTCCGTGGTGACGTTGTGCACCGTCTCCCCTATATCATGCAGATCCCCTTTCAGTGAGGGTGATCAGGTCAAAAGAAGTCTTAAAGGCTTTTGACTTCTTCCATGGCCCCACCTGCTCTCTCGGGCGTTGGTGCTTCAACTATGTAGACGCTGTCTATGGGTCTGCGCCACCTTCCTCTGTCTCTATGTCTTATTCCGGCGAAGGCAACTTATGGCCTTCGTGCTCCTTCTCTACTACCTATTTCTGTTTTGCGGATGCCCTCTACTATTCTGCTGTTGCTTTTTGTTGTTCTGCTACTGTCTTTGCAACATCCTATGCCTCCTGCACCTTTACTTTCTTCTTTTCTCTGCCAACTGCGCCATCCGCAATTTTGCCTCCTCCTTCTTCCTTTGTGTAGCAGACTTCTCCAATTCCAATGCGGAGCTGGCTGGATCATGCCACTCTGGCGGCCACGACTCAAGCACAGAGAATATGACATCATCCATGGCCAGGTACAGGAGCTCATTCCACTTCTTCGCAGGGTCCTTGCGCGCCCTGATATAGACATGATGGAAGTCCACCTTGAACTCTGTAAAGGTTTGTAGACTATTATAGACAGTGGGCGATAACTGCAGCTTACGGTTAATCCCCATTTTGATGTTCATCTCCATGAACACCCAAAATAACTTACTGTCTCGGATCCTCTGTGCTTCTTTAGTGGCACATAGCGAAGCGTACATCGCTGCCTCTAGAAGATCCTGCGCAATTGTTGGGAACTGGCTGTCCTCAGGCAATTCCCAAGCCACCAACACTTTGGAAAGCAGAAGCCATGCATAGTGGAATGTCTTCCCTTGTTCCTGAGCCTCGTGAAAATTCTCCAGGAACTCCTTGCACAAGTATTCTGACCAGTTAAACTGGACCCCCTCTATACACTACGCGGCAAGTGCAACCACCGGCGCAGGCACCTCATCCACGCAACACTTCCACATCACCTTTCCAATGAGTATATGCGTCGCAACTCTAACACCGCGTTATTGATAATGGAGATCACGTATCCCCTCTTCTTCTTCTCCAGCTTGAATTTCTTTTTCATGGCCTCTGCGATGGCCAAATCATCACTTTTACCCTCCTAAATATCCGTTGGGTCCTCCCCTTTGCAAGGGAGTCGGGTAATTCTATGAATTAGGTGGTTCGTGATGGGGATGGGCTCTAAACACCCATCATGCACTAGGCAGAGCAACCGCTTGATGACAAAAATGGTTAGTGGGGCACGATGGTAATGCGACACCCAGAGCAGGTTTAACAACCCTGATTTCTCTACTTCGTGCAACCACTTGTGCGGCTCCAACTCTATAACTCCTGCCACGATCTTTTTCTTCGGCCTCATGAGCTACATGATTCTAAGTGTGGGAATTTCTCTTGGTCTGCGAGATCCTAGTCTTCAAACTTTAAACTCGGCATCTGTCCCAAGTGCGCTCCTTCAAAAGCTATATTATCGGGTAGTAGTGGAGTCTGCAGAGAGCTCTTGCTCTCATCAAGGTCCTTGGGTACCCTCGCTTTCCCCTTCCGTGGAGGAACCTACATGGGCAGCTTGGTTAGAAGGTCTGCACCCTTGGTTTCTTCCTCCATGTCTTTGTCCTGCTCCTCTCCTACTAGGATTTCCTCAAGATATTCCTCTTCTTCATCGATTTCCACATTAACTGCTTTCCCCTTTTCTTCCATGTTCAATTTAGTTCTCAGGTAGTTTCTAGGGGACACACACACTAGAATCATGGGCTGCTTATCCTTCTTGGGTCTTGGCATGCGCAATGACTTAGGGATTTCCATGACTATCTCGGTGCTCTCTGGGGCATCCCCTACTGTCATGGCTTGCGTGACCTATTCAACAGTCATTTCTCTAATATCCCTGGCTTCTTTAGATGCTGCCATCTTGCTTTTCCACAAATCTCTCAACCTCTTGGGTAGGTTCTCAAACAATGCCTTCAACTCCAATAGGTAAAAGAGGTCTGGGTTCGGTTTAGAAATCTCTGGGCGCATGACAAATCAATTCTCAAATGGCCAAGTGTTGTTTGCTGGGCAGTCCTTTGCATTTTATAGCACCTTTTGAATTCGAATTCAACCATTCCTCCCAAATTTGGTCCATTAATGCTCCCTTGGCAGTAGATTTTCCCAAATCTAGCCCATAAAGTTTGCCTTAATTTCCTGCCTCCCACTCCATTTGGTTTCAAACCAAGCAGCACATCGTGAATAGTGACTAAAATGGTCACTTTCCAGCCAACCCTTGCACTGTCGTGTACACTGTGATACTTCGCTCCTGTGCGCAATCTTATCATCGCGCAGTTTTCGGGTAGAGTATTTTATAGTCCTGTGCCTCCTTTCAACTGCCTGGAGCACTAAGACTATGCTTCCCATGACTAGTCAGGTGGCCGGGCCACCTATATACTGCTTCGAACAATCGTCATTTACTTTTCCTGGGAAAAGTTCACCTTTTAACTTTACTACCTATATTGTGCACTTTACCATCTACATTGCGCCACCATCTGTGATCCCCTTAGTAACATACAGTTGAATCCAAGGCATCAAACTAATCAACTCTCGGTGGTAGTTCCTAAATTCGTCAATGTAATTGTGCACATCTTGTTTTATTACCACGGTCTATTTATTAAGAAAGTCCTTCTTTATTCCTTCCTTAAGCTTTTTGACTTCTTCTTCCGCCATGGTGCTTTTCTCCCTTAACCAAACTCTTTCATTCATGAGTTCTTGGAGCCTAAGATCACCCTACTGGATATCTTCATCAGGTCCTAAGCGTTATCCTTCTTCCAATTGCGCTATACTTTCTTCCAAGGCTTCGCGATCCTTGATATCCATGGGTGTTGCTATATGAAAACTAGGCATGATATACTCCCTTGGTAGTACAACTTTCCCTCCATAAACCTGCCTAGACAGTGCCTATCCCGTGATTTTCTTACTTGTTGCCCTATAAGCCCATAGGACTGCTAGTACGCGCAAGTCCCAATCACTTCACTGCGCACTACATACTTTGTTCAGTGCTTCACATACCTCGTTAAATGCTTTCGCGCGAATAACCTTCTGCGCGCTTGTTCTCTGCACACTCTGTTGTTCCAATTGGAAGAGCCATTTGCACATTTGCCCCCCCAACACATGCTTATTGACTATATCTTCCAATGCAAATTTCATGTTCATCCGCAGAGGCTATTTTCCATATGCCTGTACCAAGTTGGATAGATGCACGCGTAGACCACCCCATCCATTGTATTTATCTATCAATCACACTCTAGGCTTCCCAAACCGTGTGTGCATCATATTCCTACATGCACGCCAATCTTCAAAGCTTCCTCTATGTGTATCCCACCACCTCGTGGGCATAGCGCGTAGTACCCAATTCAAGGCCTGGAAATGTTTCTTTTCTGACACCTTCGTTTCAAACCTATCCAAGAAAGCATCTACCTCACCTAATCCATCAAACTTAGGTAGATCCCTCTCTTCGGTTGATATGCAGCGTAATGATCTTGTCATCATATTACAATTAAGTATAGTTACAACGTGTAACCTGTTCTTCCATCACTCTATCTCCTCATCCGAATCAGAAGTACAAGAGCTCTCACACTCCCATGAAATGTGTCCATCTGCGGTGAGATTTACCTAGTCTTTCTCTCACGCAGTTATTTTATAGATACAGTCCAAGTCGTCGTCACCTTCATAGTCGTGCACCAGTTATGTATAGCGCAATCCCTCAGTAGGGTCCAAGGGTATAACTACGTGCAGAGACTTAGTCTCAAAAATCCTCTTGCGCTTCTTCAGGTTAATCACCCCATTCATGTCAGTGGCCCAATCAATTCCTAGGAGCATGGGGTAGGGATTGCTAACCTCAACAATCTCTATCACCTCAAAGTCTTCTAGCATGCTCTCTCCTTCAATATCCATTGTAATTCCCTGCAATCGCCCCAGGGGTATTATCTTCTATTGGTTCACCATTCACAGCTGAATAGGAGACCACTGCAGTGTAGGCCTCCCAATGCGCTCCCATGTCTGCTTCGGTAGAACGTTCATGTTCGATCTTAAATCCAAAATCACTTACTCCATCTCAAATTCTCCAATTTGCGCGGTTAAACTCATTTCTCTCCCCGTATTGGTCTTATGCTTCCCAATCTTCTGGACTACACGTGGTTCTCCTGGTGTGGTTCAAGCGCATCTATTAATGAGTTCTTGTAATCCCTTTAAAACCTTACTATCGTGCAGAAGCTTCATACATGTTTCCACGAACATTGTAAGCATAGTTGGGGCCATCTCCAGCTCCAGTATATCTTTGCTTCTTGAAGTGGAGGCATCAACGAAGCTCTTCTTAGCTTCCATAAAGGTTTCTCGAGCACTCCAAATCAAACTCCACTTCTTTCACTAGAGCTTTTCGAACCAAAGTACTATCTTCAAGCTATTTTCCTTTGTCATCTCCTGTCACAATTCCACTTTGGAGCACAATATTCACATTTGGATCTTCCTCCCGCAGCTCAGACCTCATCATTTGCAAGTTCTAAGTCGGGGGAGGTGGTAGTGCTCCCTTGTCACGTATCCTAGCTATCAGTGTAGGACAATCTTCCATCTCATGATCAAACGAGGTGTAATACAGGCATGATGCATGCATTGGATTCATACAATTGTGGGCATAATGTCTTGGCCCTCCGTGATTGTAGCATATCAGTTGTCTGCGACCTCTCCCAGGTCCTCCTCCACTTTGACCTTGTCTGCACCCCTAAAATCTGGCTCGACCATCCCTGCGCTTTGTTCTAGGGGTCGCGTTTTGGCCTGAACCCTGTAGGTAGGAGTTCTATCCATTATCAGCTCATAGCTTCTACAAGTGTTTTCGTCGTGCCCCACCGACCTACAAAAATTACAGAACAATTGTTGTGAATTCTGGATGTACTTCTGTAGCAAATGGCAGTTGTCCGTAGCATGCTTTCCACCTATTTGACAAATCGTACATAAAAAAGTAGGTGTTGTGCTAGGTCCTTGGTGGGCCCCAGTATTGCAGCAATAATGCTGCAACTCCTAGGACTCCCTTCTTTACTTTTATCAACCCGGTAGTTCGTCACAAACTTGGAAGCGACGGTGCGGTATGCACAAGTACCAACTCTTGCCGCCGCTGTCACTTGGTCAGCTAGCACAAGTCCGCTAGGAGCTTAAGCCAACTTCTATGAGCTCTTAGAAGAAGCTTTTTAACTGATGGATGAAAGCTAACTCAAAGGAGGCTAATCTACTTGCAGAAAGAAGCGAAAAACAGAAAGGAAATGCAAACCCTAGCAAATCCTAGTTTTACCGACTAACCCTACTGGTGCAAGAAAAATGATGAAAGCTATAGAAAGGAATGCCATTGACTCTTATAAAGGTAAAATTCATGTGACGAAGCTACTTCTAAAGTGAAATCTTAAAAGAAACATCTTTTTGTATTTTTGAGTAAGTTGGCAGAATTATTGTGCATGTACTTTAATTGTTTTTGGCTGTGCAGAGGTGGATTGGCGACAGGAAATGCTTGCAGGAGGTTTGGAAGGTTAGAGGAGGGCCTAAGGGGTCCCTAGCACCTTCCAAAGAGTTTCACAGTGATTGGGTCTCAAGAAACCGCTTTTGTGAGTTTCTACAGGAAGTCTGCAGGGGTTCTACAGGATGTTCCGAAATTTCTACACGATACTCTGTAATTTCTACAGGATGTTGAGAAAGTGGATTTTGGAGGATGATGGAGGAAGAAAGGTGGAAGAGTGGGTGTGGAAGTGAGATAAGGGTGTGAGGAGGTCCAGGACTAGTGGATGGAGTTGAGGAGTGGTGAGGATGGCTGGATTTGTTCAAGGAGGTGTAGAGCAATGTTGCACGAAAATATGGAAATTAGGTCAAAGTTAGGGAACATGGCAAATGTAACGCAAGGATCCAAAGTAGGGGATGGAGCAGGTGGAGTTGATGGAGTACGGGTAGATAGAGAAGTATTACGACCCTCTATAAGCTATTTTTCAAACTGAACAAACAAAGACTTGAAAACTCAAGGACCTAGTTACTTTATCCTAATCTGACCTAGATAACAACAAAGAAAATGAACAGAAGTTTATTTGCAATGAAATCATGTGAAATAACTATGCAACTAAGCAATCATAACTTGAGCATGTAACCACAACTGGTATCAACTTCTGCAAATGAAAATCTAACACTAATAATTGCATGATGAAGCAAAGACAATGTTTTTGGTGGCAGCAAGGACACCTTGGTCCCAGCTCATGGTCCCACTGAGGGAGAGGTGAGATCAGAGGTGCTTGATAGCCTTTTTCTGAAGATCTTCTCTTTTATTAACCTATCAAATCAATCTGAACATGAAAAACTATTTTAATCATCAAAAACGACCTAAGTAACAAAGCAATATTTTAATCTAAATAACAGATTTTATTCTAAGAGTGCAACAAAGACACATGAAAGTAAACAAAGGAGGTACTGGGCACTTGGGTTGGTCCCAACCCAGAGCTACAACCTCCTAAGAGAAATTAGAGTTGGTGCAAAGCTGGATTCATCTTTATTGATCAAAAGAATAGTTACATCCCAAAAACTGTCTACAAGAAAAAGCTTGAAAATGTGCTGAAATGCAGAGCTAACTTACTGCCTAAAAAAATGACTAAAAAAATGACTAAAATCGAACTACCAACTAGCTAACTTCTGCCTACAAAGTGACTAACTGAAATGAGGCCCTAAGCCTTCTTACTTATACAAATTGAGGACCCCAACAACCCTCCTAAACTTTAGGGACTCGGCTGCCAAAACTTGTAGTTAACAACAACTTTACTAGCCCTTGCTCGGCTGCCCTTGTGATAATCGATTTGGTGGCCCTTGAACTCCGAGCTGATGGTGGAGAATTCGAGGTAAGGGCCCATAAATGAAGGGGACACCTTCCCATAAATCCTCTTCCTTGTTCTTCCATGAATTTGGCTGCCAAGTGCTCATTAAAACCTTCAATTTTGTCTCAAAATTGACCAAAAAACTGCACAAAGCACCCATTAGACTTATTGGCATAATGACTAACCCAATTCACTCTATTAGCATAAATATAATAAAAAACATGCAATAAACTAATGAGAATGGTGGATGAAGTCGAACTAGGAGGCTGAATGAGCCCATATAATCATCCATTTTTGGGGCTCATCATCACCCCCTATTGAAAGTGTTGCTCGTGGCCTCCCTGTCATGCCAAGTTTCTGAAGTGATGTCCTCTTCTTAGTCATGAAACCATGATTTTCTCCCTACTTCTTCCCACTGCCTGTGCTCCTTTTCTTGTAGCAGTTTTGTTAGTGCCTCAACCTCAGCCTGCAACTTGTCCTCTCTTTGTTGTTCATCAGATGTTTCCTTGTATTTCCTTCTTCCTATGATTGTTTGGCTTCCTTTTCCTCCAATTTCTCGGTCTCTCTTAGCTTAGCCCGATTTTCTTGTAGAAAATTCTCAGCTTCCTGTAGAACTATCTCAGCTTCCTATAGAGTTGTCTTTGAGTCCATCATCTGAGTTCTCTCTCTCCAAGTGAAGGTTTTTGGCTTCCTCATTCATAGGTGATGGATATCTTTGAAGGAGACTCCTCCTTTTGTTTAGTTGTTGTGTCCTTAATGACAATTTTCTCCTTTGATTGTGGCTGGGGTTTGCTTACTTTGGTCTGTGTGTTCCTCCTCGCTTTAAAGTACATGGAGGTTTGCCTCTTTCTCTTCCTTTTTGGTTTTGGAGGTGTGCTAATGGTGGCAAGCATGGCTACTACCTCCCTGGCCAAAATCTCGGGTGATTTCTCCTCTTGCTGTTCTGTTTTTGTGCTTCCTGTAGAAAGTCCGGTGTCAACTGTTTCGGTCTACTTCGACTGATATCTCATGGTGTGTCTCTTCCTCCTTTTTTTCCTCTTCTTTTGTCTTCTGTGCCGCTGTTAGCTTGCTTCCTCACGATCTGTTTTGGCTTTCTTCTCATCTTGTTTAGTTTTTGCCTTCTCTGCTTTAGTCTTTTTCTTTTTTGTTCTGGATCTTCCTTCTCATCTTCTGTTTTGATTTCCTCCTTTGTTTCAGGTTCTTCTTTCTCCATTTTGGTATTTTCCTCTTTTTCTATTTCCTCTTCATCTTCCCCTGCCATATTTCTAAAAATCTCCCTATCATGATGTGTGGTGACTGCTGGAAATATTCAGGTGAGGAGGGAGGAAACAAACTTTCAAAACCGGAAATAGAGAAATGGCTGAGGTTTGTCTTTCTGGAGTCAAGAATTTCTCATGTTCTTATTTTTCACAACATCAATTTGCAATTTTTTCTTTGAACTGTTTTCAACTTGAATTTGCTTCTCGGTTTTTGAGAAAAATCAATACCTTTGACAGAACAAAGAATATTTATAACACAATGTTTTGCTTCAGAGAGTGGACAGTCTTGCAAATTTGGTTTCTCATAGGTTGGCTTCTATGGTTGCATCCCTTTTTTCAAAAGAATGTGAGAAAGAAAAAGGCATATTCTGGATGCAGAGCAGGAAAATGGAGAGACTGTGTATAACCCAAAGAAGGAAAAAAACACAGGCAGTCTTTTAGGCTTCACCTTCCTTTATTTCAACCCAATATTGTGTTTTTAATCCTCCACCTTATATAAATATATCATATGCAGAGCAGTTTCCTGAGCCTACCTCTTTTCAAGCTCCAAATTCGACGTGGAAAAGTCCAGGCTTCTCTGCTGTGGAAAGTGGTGCCGTACTTCCTATAGAAGACCCCCCCAGTTCTTGTAGAACGCCACTGTGCCTCTGAGCGAGCCTGATACGCAACAGAATCTCGAAGACAGGTAGAAAACCTGGTGGAGGACGACTAGTTAATCATTTTATGGAAGCGGAGGACGCATACTTCAGTTGAGGATGTTGCAAGTGCAAATGGACAGCAAGTGGTGTAAGTTTCAGCCAAGCATTTTTTTAATTGCGGCGTGATTCGTGGTGAGGTGGAAAAAATGTGTGCTGGCCCATGCAGACAGCAATGTTGTCACGAAACATCATGTTTCCTACCTGTGATCACTCCCATCAATTACGTTGAAGGTTAAACAATCACCACTACCTGTTTCCAGATTTCCTCCTGAGATGGCTGAGCACACGTGTCATATTCACCCACCAAGCACTGTTTGAATTGGATGAGGGTGGCTAGTTAGCTAGCCACCAATTTTTTTAATCACACCCATGTCATTGCTCACGCAGTTTTCAAATTACATTCATGCAATCAGAGGAACGAGTTTAGTCACGTACCTGGAAGTCTGATGTATTTGCTGTGAGGTGTTGTGGCCTTTCCTTCTGCTGCATGCATTTGTTTCTGTGGTTACATGATGGCTTGGTTGCTGATTCATGGTTGTTTTTCTTGTGCAGGTATCCTCTGGCCGGATCTACACTGCAGGAGTTTGTTTCCACGTTCAGACTTGCACCCTCAAGCTGCTGATGTTGAATTTTTACAAGACAACAACTTATTTTCTCCATAGCTCCCAAACGATAGACCGAATCAATCGGAAACTTTATGAGCATGTTTCTATCATCATTATGCACCTCCCATAGCAAAATTGCGATTAATGGATGCACAAATTTCGAGAAAAATGGAAAATGGCTGAAGATTACAGAGGTCAATTTCTCGGAAACCATGCATTGGAATCGACTGAAACTACTTGGGTAGGTTACTATCACTTATATGCATCTCCCCATGAAATAGGTTTTGAAATGGATGCACAGATATGGAGAAAATGCAAAAATGGCTGAAGATGATGGAGGCTGATTTCTTGGAAATCATGCACCGGAATTGGCTAAAATTGCTTGGGCATGTTTCCATCATCCCTATACAACTCCTTGTAAAACGGTTTTATAAATCGATGCACGATTTTCACGTTATGGAAAAAACAAATTTCAGCACTATGTATTTTTGCCTCCAAGCATTCTGCAGTTTTTTTTTGCATGGTAAGACAAATGAGCTTGGGCTATGATGCAGGCATGGAAATGATGGAGGAGGAGTTGGAAGATGGTAGGAGGACTGATGAACCCTTTAGGAAGCTATCATGTTTGCCAAACTGCCTTTTTGAAATCCATTTCCACCCTTCTGTAATTTCTACAGGAACTTCCTGTAGAAGCACAATGAGGTGGAAAATATGATGGAGAAAGGTGAGGGATAGAAATAGGGGTGGCTGCAGGCCTAACAAACAGATTCCAACCTTCAGATGCCCCTCTAAAATCAAATTTGACTCGCTCGAAGGTTCTACAGGATGTTTCCTGTAGAAATACAAAACTTCCTGTAGAAAGCCCATAACTTCCTATAGAAGGTGGAATCTCGACCTGAATGTGATCAAATCCTAGGAAAGACAAGTGGCCATGGAGGGAGTGTTTGTAGGGATGTACTGTAGCCTGGTACAGAACCCTATCCTCGTTTTGCATGACCCTCCTTACCTGTAATGTATTCCCTGCAACCTGCAATTATTTTACATAGATTAGGCCTGTTTTCTTTCTTTTTTTTTTTTTGAAAACAACTAGGGCGCCTTATGGGGGTTTTCACCCTAATTTCCTGCCCTGAGCACCTACAAGGGAGGTTTTCACCCAGGGATTTTATTCTCTTTTTCTTTTCTCTTCTTTCCAACCCATTGACTGCGTCATGGAGGTTTTCAATCAATGAACCAATCTGAGGCACCTCCGAGGAGGTTTTCACCTTAGATTTTTATTTTCCTCTTATTTTCAATTTTTTTTTTTTTTTGCCCTACCCTACTTGAAAAACAAATCATTTTCAAGTATAAGAATACTTCCAATGGAGCCATGTGCACATCGAGATTAGAGACAAAATGATGCGGAGGCTTGAAATGCATGCTTTAACAACTATCTGGATTTCAAAGACCAAATGATTTGACTTTGAAGGGATCAAGCATAGTTGAGGAGGAGAGTACTACTACAACATAGTGACTGTCTGAAACCATATTTCAATATAGCTCTGATAACCTTGGTCCTTTTGCTGATCTAGATCATTCTCCATATCTTCTTCTATCATGACCCTCACATCTTCTTCTTTTTGCTGAGTTTTCTCTTGAATACATAGAGGATTTGATGGTAACCATGAGGGAACTCTTTCGATATCTAATTTTGATGTCTTTTCTTCATCAAGTGCAGCCCATGGTTCTTTGATCTCCTCTTTTGAACCTTCTTTTGCTGGATGTGGTCCTTCAATACTTTCAAGATAATCTCTTTTTTGCAATACTCTTCCTGAGCTATGGTGAAGATCATTGAGCTTAAGAGGAGTCATTTGGACATGTTGTGCCTTAGATTTGCAATTGGGTTGAGCTATTTCCATGTGTGGGTTTGGAAATGGTGGTATGGGTAGTTGAGTGGGGGTGTATATTTGAGATGGATGTGGATGGGGTTGTGGTTGGGCAAGTGGTGGAGGCAAATGAGTAGGAGGAGAGTTGTATTGGGGCCTCCACCCCTGATGAGGTGCATTCCACTGAGGCTGTGGCTGAGCATAAGAGTGAAACGAATGAGTCGTTGGTTGAGCATGATATTGAGATGGATACAACCAAGGAGGGGGCGTTGACTAGGAAGGATGAGCAGGAGGACCCCAAGAAGGCATGGAAGTGGCTTGATAGGGGTCGTAATAGGTCTGGGATGTCCCTTGCATTCCCTACTGGTAAGGTCTGGGTCCATGTGGCCTCCTTTGGTTAATGAAATAGAGTGGTTCAGTGGCTCCTTTTGCCCTCTGATATGAAAATTTTATTTCGGGCAAGGAAGGGCACTGGTTCGTAGGATGGTCTCTTTCACAAACAAAACACACTTCTATGGAGTGCAATGGACATTCGTTCCTAGGATGCTTTCTAGTGCACTTGGGACAAAAGATGGCCAAAGCCCACTTGGCTTCCTCTTGATTTTTCTGGATCCGAAAGGTATCCAGTTGCATGGCAAGAAACTGCCTCATCTCGCTCTTGAAATCTTCCATCTGATTTGCAAATTCGTTTTTGGATAAGGTACTGCTTCCAACATTTTTGTTTGTAGCCATTTTCTCTAGAGGAATGTTTTCTTCTTCTTCTCCCCTAGAGGTTCTTCAAATATGTCTTTCTATCCACCTAGGGGTTCTTCTTAATCACATCTATCGAAGAAGAGAGAAGGTTGGCTATGTGAAGCAGTGGGGGGGTGTTGTGCAACCATTTTTCTGACTTATCTCTACTCCTTCAAGGTATGAAAGGAAATTTTTTTGTTGATTTTTGCTTTTTTTCTGCTTGTACCTGTAAAACTGAAATAGATTGAACTGCAACTAACTAAAATCTATCTTGTTGAAATGAAAATGCAGAATTGAAATGAAAGCAGGAAATGACTAATCTAATTTGCTGAAATGAAATTGTAGGAATGAAATGCTAGGCTACGCTTGCAGAATTGAAATGCTTATCTACGCTTGCTGAAATGAAATGAAAGCAGGAAATGCTACTTTTTTGGAAATGAAATTGCAGAATGGAAATGAATAAACTACTTAGCAGAAGGTTGCATTAGATAATAGAAAAAAAAACAACAATCACCAATACTCTGACGCTTCCCCAGCAACGGCGCCAAAAAGATGGTGGGCCCCAGTATTGCAGCAATAATGTTTCAACTCCTGAGACTCCCTTCTTTAATTTTATCAACTTGGTAGTTCGTAACAAACTTGGAAGCAACGGTGCAGTATGCACAAGTACTAGCTCTTGCTACAGCTGTCACTTGGTCAGTTGGCACAAGTCTGCTAGGAGCTTAAGCCAACTTCTATGAGCTCTTAGAAGAAGCTTTTTAACTGATGGATGAATGTTAACTCAAAGGAGGCTAATCTACTTGCAGAAAGAAGTGAAAAGCGGAAAGGAAATGCAAACCCTAGTTTTACCGACTAACCCTACTGGTTCAAGAAAAATGATGAAAGCTACAGAAAGGAATGCCATTGACTCTTAGAAAGGTAAAATGCATGTGACGAAGCCACTTTTGAAGTGAAATCTGAAAAGAAACATCTTTTTGTATTTTTGAGTAAGTTGGCAGAATTATTGTGCATGTACTTTAATTGTTTTTGGCTTTGCAGAGGTGGATTGGCAATAGGAAATGCTTGCAGGAGGTTCAGAAGGTTAGAGGAGGGCCTAAGGGGTCCCTAGCACCCTTCCAAAGAGTTTCACAGTGATTGGGTCTCAAGAAACTGCTTTCGTGAGCTTCTACAGGAAGTTTGCAGGGGTTCTACAGGATGTTCCGGAATTTCTATAGGATGCTCTGTAATTTCTACAGGATGTTCAGAAAGTAGATTTTGGAGGATTGATGGAGGAAGAAAGGTGAAAGAGTGGGTGTGGAAGTGAGATAATGGTGTGAGGAGGTCTAGGACTGGTAGATGGAGCTGAGGAGTCGAGAGGATTGCTGGATTTGTTCAAGGAGGTGTAGAGCAATGTTGCACGAAAATATGGAAATTAGGTCAAAGTGAGGGAACATGGCAGATGTAAGGCAAGGATCTGAAGTAGGGGATGGAGCAGGTGGGGTTGATGGAGCACGGGAAGATGGAGAAGTATTACGGTGCTCTACAAGTTATTTTTCAAACTGAACAAACAAAGACTTGAAAACTCAAGGACCTAGTTCCTTTATCCTAATTTGATGTTATAGCTCTGATACCACTTGTTGTAGCTCTGATACCACTTGTTATAGCTCTGATACCACTTGTTATAGATCTAACCCAAAAATATATGGTAATGCAAATAAACTGAGAAATAATATGAAATGATTCTTTATTGATCAAACCCTTAAGGTAGGGCAACACCATATATTCACTCCTTAAGGAAGGAGAACACTCCACAAGCCATATGCATGTACATACAATAATCCTTGACAATTCCTTGACATCTCTCCATGTGGAGTTTCTAGCCTCTATATAGGCCTCATACATACAATACCATGGATCATTACCATGGTTCCCTTCATACCATCGACTAATACCATGGGCCCATTACATTAATACTAACTACTTGTGGTCCCTTACATGATATGGGTTAACCACCTTATTTATTACT
>APFE030647162.1:92769-130758 GCA_000404065.3 Pinus taeda
CACCTTATTTATTACTATGGCCCATCCCATTATTACATTATTACCTTGGGTACTTCCCCTGGTACCCCATATTATCCCCCCTAGGTATATAACATTCCACCCCCCTTAGCATGTTTCATCCCCGAAACATGGGAAGAACACAAATAATAAGATCTACTCAAAAGAGTAGTCCACTGGAACCATGCACGTGCATCTAGCCATCCAAGAGAAAGGTGAACCTTTGATCTCGCTGGTGTCTCGCTCGCTTGATGGAAGTTGACCGTGGTAGCTCTTCTATGTTGATGTGTAGTAGGTGGATCTTCGCTCCTCTCTATCTGTCCTGCGGGGGTTGTTATCCGTGTGGCTAATTGGTTGCCATCTTGATGGTTTTCTTGTGGGGTGATGTGGGTGATGATATGTTGAAGTTTTAACCCATGATGGATTTTTCTTTAATTCACCCCTTATTGGAGCCTGACTGCTATCTGGTGCATGTTGTGGTGCTTGCTATGGTGTCTTATCTTTCAATATTACTTTAACCACTGAGCCCTCCTCTGATGTATCAGCACCTGTAACCTTTTTTGCTTTAGCCTCTGTTTGTATTTGATTTTATCATGGCTCATCATCTAATATGTCAAACCCTGGAACATCTTCTTCTTCAGCCTCCTTGGACTCTACTTGTTTGTTAATGGAAATATCCTGTAATGTAATTTTCTTCTTTTTATACCAGAGCTTCAGGAATTTCTTCTGTACATTAATATTGATATTACCCACTGATTCCACCCAAGGGTATCCCAAAACAACATCCATGTTATCCATATCTGAAGCATAAAAATCACCATGCAACACATACTTATCCATAGAAAGCTTCAAATCATTATAAATTTGAACATCCTCATCATCAACCTGTGTATTTTCAATGTGTTTTGCTGGAACTTGCAATTTTTTTTCCAAATTAACATTGATAAAATTATGCTTGCAACTAGGATTGATAGAAACAATGATCTTCTCTTTCTAAATCAATCCATGAACCTGCAATAAGGAGATACCAGCAGAAAATAACCCTTTAGGTTCCTTGGTTTCCATCTTTCTTGTAAAATTAAAATCTTTGCTAGGCTGTGTGTTTGTCTGTGTGAGCTTATCCACAAGATTAGCTTTACGGTCAAAGTGGTCCATAAGAGCTTTCGTGAATTTGTCCCAAGTCAAAGGCCATCGATAGCAACGTTGATGCCTTTGCCACCATTGCCATCTATCATTGTCTAAGTACATTTTTCCCACACTCAGCTGAGTCTCATCATCCATGATGTAATTCAATATAAAACATTTCTCCATTTGTGCTAGCCATTTGGCTGAATGAGAGCCATCAAATTTATACAAGTCTCTCAAATTCAGATCTAGGCCCGCCATCACAAAAAAATTGGCGAAAATTTGAAATGGTCACAATTCTGTCAATATTACTCAGAATCCCTATTATAACCTATTTTCAGAAATGGAACAATCACTCTGCATATGCCCATGTGATAGAAATCTTGATCCAGGCATTGGAATTTCAATCTACGCTGCAACTCTCCCGCCGTCACTAAAATTTATGCAAAAAAGAGCTGATTTTAAGTTAGCGATATATCCCTCATCCGGACTCCGATTTGACTGATTTTTTTTTTAAATTTGGTATTTTTCCACAAAGAATCTAGATCTGTAATTAGATTTTATAGATCTTGCACCAGGACGTACAGATTTGCGCCGCAAACTCGCTACCCTGAAAAATTGCCTGCAACACCACTGATTTTTAGATCAGTGATATCTCCTTCATTTGGACTCCGATTCAGCTGTTTTTTTTTTGAAATTGGGTATTTTTTCACATAGAATCTAGATCTGTAATTATATTTTGCAGATCTTGCACCAAAACATACAGATCTGATCTGCAAACTCGCCGCCCCTGAAATCCTGCCAAAAAAAAATAAATTCTCCACGTTTTTGCCCAAGAAAGTGCTCTGATACCACTTGTCATAGCTATGATACCACTTGTTGTAGCTCTGATACCACTTGTTATAGATCTAACCCAAAAATATAAGATAATGCAAATAAACCCAGAAATAATATGAAATGATTCTTTATTGATCAAACCCTTAAGGTAGGGCAACACCATACATTCACTCCTTAAGGAAGGAGAACACTCCACAAACCATATGCATGTACATACAATAATCCTTGACAATTACTTGAAATCTCTCCATGTGGAGTCTCTAGCCTCTATATAGGCCTCATACATACAATACCATGGATCATTACCATGGTTCCCTTCATACCATCGACTAATACCATGGGCCCATTACATTAATACTAACTACATGTGGTCCCTTACATGATATGGGTTAACCACCTTATTTATTACTATGACCCATCCCATTATTACATCATTACCTTGGGTACCTCCCTTGGTACCCCATATTATCCCCCCTAGGTATATAACATCTGACCTAGATAACCGCAAAGAAAATTAACAGAAATTTATTTGCAATGAAATCATGTGAAATAACTATGCAACTAAGCAATCATAACCTGAGCATGTAACCACAACTGATATCAACTTATGCAAATGACAATATAACACTAATGATTGCATGATGAAGCAAAGACAATGTTTTTGGTGGCAGCAAGGATAGCTTGGTCCCAGCTCATGGTCCCACTGAGGGAGAGGTGAGATCAGAGGTGCTTGATATCCTTTTTTCTGAAGATCGTCTCTGTTATTAACCTATCAAATCAATCTGAACATGAAAATCTATTTTAATCATCAAAAACGACCTAAGTAACAAAGCCATATTTTAATCTAAATAACAGATTTTATTCTAAGAATACAGCAAATACACATGAAAGTAAACAAAGGAGGTACTGGGAACTTGAGTTGGGCCCAACCCCAAGAGCTACAACCTCTTAAGAGAGATTAGAGCTGGTGCAAAGCTGGATTCATCTTTATTGATCAAAAGAATAGTTACATCCCAAAAACTGTCTACAAGAAAAAGCTTGAAAATGTGCTAAAATGCAAAGCTAACCTACTGCCTAAAAAAATGACTAAAATCGAACTACCAACTAGCTAACTTCTGCCTACAAAGTGGCTAATTGAAATGAGGCCCTAAGCCTTCTTATTTATATAAATTGAGGACCCCGACAGCCCTCCTAAACTTTAGGGACTTGGCTGCCAAAAATTGTAGTTAACAGCAACTTTACTAGCCCTTGCTTGGCTGCCCTTGTGATAATTGATTTGGTGGCCCTTGGAATCCAAGCTGATGGTGGAGAATTCAAGGTAAGGGCCCATAAATGAAGGGGACACCTTCCTACAAATCCTCTTCCTTGTTCTTCCACGAATTTGGCTGCCAAGTGCTCCTTAAAACCTTCAATTTTGTCTCAAAATTGACCAAAAAACTGCACAAAGCACCCATTAACTTATTGGCATAATGACTAACCCAATTCACTCTATTAGCATAAGTATAATAAAAAACATGCAATAAACTAATAAGAATGGTGGATAAAGTCGAATTAGGAGGCTGAATGAGCTCATATAATCATCCATTTTTGGGGCTCATCAGTCCTGCGTGCGCTTCCAGTCTTAACAGCATCGGTCCTCCTCCCATGAGGTAATTTTTGAACACTAGGCAGTGGTCTTTGTCATGACCTTGACCTTTGCATTTTACACACCACACTTCTTCATGTACTTCTGGTTGAGCTGTCCTATCCTATTTTAGACTCTGCATCTCAAGACATAAGTTTTTCAATTGCGCATGGATCTGTTGAACTCCAAAGTTAGGATCCTACATTGGGGTCTCATGCAACTTTATTGTGATCTCTAAAGCCTCTACCTAAGTCATTAACTTCTGTTGCGACAATGTGTTCCTCAAGTGCAGCGTTAGCAATGCTACAAACCATTTGTGGTGCTCTCCATCTGTCAAAGTCATATTAGCCTCGCGAATCGTACACTTCAACCTCTAATCCAGCTCCTAAGGAGTCTCACCTGGTAGCATCATGATCTCCTTGAACCCAATGATTGAATCTGCTTCTGACTTCGACCGACGAAATTCCTTATTTAGCATAGTTTGGATCTCCATGATCCCTATATTCATATTTTCATTTGAGTCCTTAATGTACCAGGTTAGCACAGATCCTGTAGAGCGGTAACCAACGTCTCTTTCTTGGTATTATCATTTGTAACTCCTTGCACTTCCCATACAATTTTACAATGAACCAAAACTGGTCCGGATTTTCATTTCCCAACCCCTTAAACATAGGCAACTTTATCGCGCTTGCCATATTGAAACACGGTGGTGGTATGAGCGAAGATGGAGGTGATGGTGGTGAAGATGGTGGCAGTGTGGGTGGGGGTGGTATGTGCAGAATTCTTTGTCTTATCAAATGGATCGCGCTTCACAGAGAGACCTTCACAAGCTCTTCCTCATCCCCTCACAGAGGTGAAATCAATGGGATATTCTCTGGTCCCTTACTCCCTTCGTTTCAGTAAATTTTTCCACTTCGCGTAGCCCAGAACATCAATGTATCTGCATAATCCAATTTTCACACAATAGCATTTTAATCCAAGTATTTAGAGACTTTACGTACTTACCTCGCGATACTTTGAGAAAGCATCACTCTGCCTCGCTATAGTTGATTGAAGTATCTACCGCGAACTCAGTAATAAATCCTCCTATAATCCAATCGAGCCAATGATCAACAGTGCGTGCAATCTTATCCTCTGATGCTTCCAATCTGTGCACCAATTCGGGGTTCCACACAATAGGATTGTCGAGCTTCCAACTCCCTTGGCTATCTACTAGCTTCACAATCCACTCGTACAACTCAATAGGGAAGGACACGAAGAATATTTCGTAGATCTCTGTGTATAGGTAGTAGCCTAAC
This sequence comes from Pinus taeda, assembly GCA_000404065.3. Taxonomy (NCBI): domain Eukaryota; kingdom Viridiplantae; phylum Streptophyta; class Pinopsida; order Pinales; family Pinaceae; genus Pinus; species Pinus taeda. Next base: position 97,651 of record APFE030647162.1, read on the forward strand.
CACTCTTCCTTTGATAGTTGTAGATTCCTATTTTCCTGCGTCATGAATTCATGAATTCTCAAGTCCAACCAACCTTCAATTTCCTTCTTAGTTGGATTCCAATGATACGACATCAGACATCTTTATGCAGATTCTAGTCCCGGCAACGGAACCATTTTTTGGCTTGATGGGGCCTGACCCAGGTTCGGATTTAATTAGCCAAAAAAATCCTAGAGGTCTCACCGGAAGCAGTTTGGGGGGATGCTGGAACCAAGTTTCCACACCCTTAAGATGTCTGAGGTGTCGATTTAGTCCAACTGTGAATAGCTTCGCGCAGGTCACTTCGCACTCTATTATGACCTGCGAGACCTTTGCGATCCATTCCAATTGCCTTCATGCAACCCTAACCCAAGACTAAGATGCTTTCACGCTACTAAGGTAGCGATCTGCGATATTTCCCCAAGTTACACTGCGGATCTTACTTATCTTCTTATAATTGTTAGTTATCTTCGTGTAAACATATATTTTTATCTTATAGTCACTTATTTAAAACAATCATATAAGTTCGTGCAACATATGAACAGTAGAAATGCAATTTATACCCAATACATTTGATGCACAAAACAAGAAAAAGATACAAAGAAATGATCAGAAAATTCTCTTTATTACTTCTTCAACAGTTACAGACTCGACTCATCCTGCGCACTCAGCTACAGACTAGTAGGCCTCTGCGCACTCAGCTATAGAGCCTTCTCCTACTCTATGACGCAAAATACTCAACTCTACACTTCATGTATCCTTAATTCTTCATTCTTAGATTACTTCATTTCATTCCATCATTTACAACTTAGATCCTCACTCTATTTATACAATCCCATGGTTCGCGGACCATGGGTAGATCTCTAAAGCTGACATTACATTACAAAACTGAGGGTGGACAAACCTATGACTCAATTACAACTTCACACTCCAACCCAAAAAATGCGGAGTCTTTACACTGGATTTAGTCAAAATCTGGGCTTTAAGCCTCAAAACTTGCCTTGGGGGATCCCGCGCCCAACAATACCAATCTTTTGCAATACCTTGTACGGACCATAATACTTTGGTGATAATTTATTATCCTTCTTAGCTTTCTTGAGGGACATTTGTTTGTATGGCTTTAGCTGTAGAAATACCCAGTCACGTACAACAAAACTTGTTTCATTCTATTCTACGCCAACATGAGATTATCCTTTAAGAGTTGGAGAATTTTTTGTTGATGCTCGATGTGATCTTCCACTACTTTAACCTTAGAATTTTCTCTTAAATATGATGTGATGGATGGTGGATGATATCCATAAAGTGCCATAAATGGAGTCATTTTTGCTGCAGTATGGAAGGAAGTGTTATACCACCCTTAAACTAGAGGCATCCATTTGACCCATTGTGTCTATTTATCAAATACAAAGCAACAATGATATCCTTCCAAACATTTGTTCACTATCTCAATTTTCCCATCAGATTGAGGATGATAAGATGAGATATGAGCTAACTGAGTACCGAGACAAGAAAATAATTTTGTCAAAAAATTTCCAGTGGAAATAGGATCTTTGTCACTTACAATAATCTTTGGGTTTCCATGTAGCTTTTGAATTCTTTCCATGAATGTAGTAGCAACTGTAATGGATTTAAATGGATGAGATAATGCACAAAAGTGTGCATACTTGGTAAGTCTATCAACTACCACCACGATGACACTCTTTCCTTCGGACTTGGGTAAACCTATGATAAAATCCATTGAAACCTCCTTCGAATGTTGACTTGGAATGGATAAAGGTTGTAATAGACCTGGGGTCTTAATTGTCTCAACTTTATTTTGTTGGCAAACCAAAAATTCTGCCACAAACTTTTGAATTTTAGATTTAAGGCCATCCCAAAAAAACCCTTCTTAACCCTGTGGTAATTTTTTAAAAATCCTAAATGCCTTCCTAAGGGATATGCGTGGAATTCCCTAAGAATCTTTTGTTTGAGTTGGGAATTCTTACAGAGGTATAAGCGATCTTTGTACCATAATAAATCATTTTTCAAGCTAAATGTATAAGATGTACTGGGATCTTGCTGCAACTTTTGAATGAGTTCCCACACTTCTTTTTCATTCTTCCATTCATCCCTTGCTTCATTTATCCAATCTCATTGGATAATAGAAATGGCACAAAGCAATGATTCCACATCCTCATCCTTTCTTGAGAGTGCATCTGCAACAACATTTTTCTTCCCTTTTTTGTATATGATTTCAAAGTCATAACCCAACATCTTTGTGACCCATTTTTGCTGCTCTTCTGAAGATAATCTTCTTTCTAAAAAGTATTTAAGACTATCATGATCAGTTTTTACCTTGAAGTGTCTTCCCTTTAGGTCAGGTTGCCATTTCTTAATTGCATGTAGTATTTCCAACATTTTCTTCTCATAAATAGCTCTGTGTAAATATTTTCCTTTGATTTGATGACTTTCGAAAGAAATGGGTCTTTCTTCTTGCATTAAAACAACACCAATTCCATTTCCTGAGGCATCAAATTCTACAATAAAGGTTTTTGTGAAGTTTGGTGTAGCTAAGACTGATGCTTGACACATTGCCTCTTTAAGATGTTCAAAGGCCTTCGTTGCTTTTGGAGTCCAAGAAAATGCATCTTTCTTCAGTAATGTTGTTCGAGGTCCCACGATTCTCCCAAAATTCTTAAAAAACTTGCGATAATACCCTGTCAACCTGAGAAATCCTCGCAAATGCTTTATGGATGTGGGGATTTTCCATTCCTTAATGGCTTTAATTTTTCTAGGGTCTACCTTAATACCTTCATGAGATACAATATGACCCAAATATCCAACTCTTGTACTCCAAAGAAACAATTGGATGTTTTTGCATATAATTGTTTCTCCTCCTATAGTTTGAGCACTCTATCAACATGTTGAACATGATCCTTCCAAGACTTGTTGTAGATTAAGTATATCATCAAAAAAATACTAACACAAATTTTCTAAGGAAGGGCTTGAAAATGGAATTCATCAAACCTTGAAATGTAGAAGGTGCATTGGTAAGGCCAAAAGGCATGACAAAAAATTCATAATGACCCTCATGAGTTCTAAATGTTGTTTTCAAAATGCCTACAGTCTTCGTTCTTATTTGATGATATCCTGAACGAAGGTCTAACTTGGTGAAGTAAATTTCTCCATGCAATTCATCCAATAAATATCAATGACAGAAATGGGGAATTTATCTTTAATATTGAGCTTGTTGAGCTCCCTATAATCCAGACACATGCGCCATTATCCATCCTTATTGTGCACCACTACTACTAGAGTAGAGAAAGAACTTTGACTAGGTTGAATTATACGAGCCTCTAGTATTGTTGCAACCATATGTTCAATTTCACTCTTTTGGTCATAGGGATATCTGTAAGGCCCGATGTTTGGAGGAACACTTACTCGAATCAAATGAATAGCATGATCATGATCACAAATAGGTGGGAGGCCTTTGTGAGTCTCAAATACCCTGGAATGATTGTCCAAGACTTTTTTGAGATCTAGAGAAATATATGATTCCAATGTGGGAATAGCTAGCGAACATAATTGTGTAATTGCACCTCGTTGTTCTTTCTGTAGAATATTTGTCATGCCATTAGAGATGATTATCTTTCCCAGTTTTCCTATGATTCCCCTTAATTCAACTTCCTTTCCTTCCGAAACAAATTTCAAGAAAAGTTCTTGAAAATTAAAAGCTATCATACCCAAATATTGTATCCATTGAACTCCTAGTACACCATCAACACCACCCATTGGAATGGAAAGCATTGGAATATTCAACACAAATTCTTCGATGGATAGGTTGATATTATGGCACTTTCCAGAGCAATTTATGGTTCCTCCATTTGCAACCATCACTTGACACTCTGGTGCTGGATATAGGAAGCAATTCAATTCCTTGGCTATCTTACAATTAATAAAATTATGGGTATTTCCCAAATCAATCAACACTATTACCCTTTTCTTCTTGGTATGTTCTTCTATCTTGATAGTTTTAGGAGTGGTAATTATGGCCAACGCATTACAAGATATGGTAGGATTCATTTCTTTTTTCTCTAGGACTTGTTCCTGGTGTGTATCCTCTTCTTTTGATGTTTCTTGTTCCTTTTCTTCCTCCTCTTCACAATCTATGTAAAATAATTTTTCCTCGGCACACTTATGCCCTTTAGTGTATTTTTTATCACAACTGTATTAAAGCCCTTTTGCTCTTTTTTCTTCCAATTGTTGTGGTGTTTGTTAGCACCTAAATCCGCCTTAGGCTGAAGGAAGGCAAAATTCAAGGTAACCACAAACCACGCTCAGCCTGGTAGCTAGCCCTACCAGAACAGGAGAGGGCTCTCTCCAAGTCACGCTCAGTGAATACTTAAAACTATATGGTCTGAGATGACTTACTGTGAAATATTGATCTTAGGCTAGTAAGTGAATATGGATACAAGAAGCGATTTTTATGAATGACTGTGTTTCAGGGATGGTATGGGACCAACAGACAGCAATGAGCAGAGGATAAAATACAAAGGCACAATTACTTCGTGAGGCAAGACAGACAGAAAGTCTAGAAATTTAGTTTGAAATAGCACGGAATGGAGAGATTTCTTAGGAGGGTCAAAAGGACATACGCACATGGATCCTTTTCAACAGAAGAAAGAACACTGAACATGAAATTTTCCCACAGGCAGAGCAATAAAATTGAATTCTACCTTATCTAACTTAGAAAATTTCACTGGAAATGAATATGAAATGAACTATGAAACATAACGAAATACATAAGAAACAAAAGAGACACATTTGCTACACTCACAACCACATGAATCTCATGAAACAGAGCCGTTGCCTTTCATTAATCCTCTGTCAAAATATACAATGAAGAAACAGAGTTTCTTTCCCACAATCTCCCAGAAGTTACAAGCCAACCAACCTTTTGCAAATGGTTTGCATACAATATATAGAATGTGCCATGAGGAGATAGAATGCCCAAGGGTTGGGGACTTTCTCAAATCATTACCAAATGGAGATGGAAAGCCAACCATTAGCTACAGGTATAGCGTTACAAACATGAAAAATGGCTTGGGTGACTGTTTGCCTTCCTTCGCCACTTGGATAGAAGCCAATCTGGAGTGAAAATGCTTTAAACTTTGCCTTATGTGCCAAAACAGTGAAGTGTAGATGAGTGGGCCCACTTGTGGAAAGTTGCGAATCGAAATTTCGCCAAAACGGAGGTAAATTTGGCCCTTTTCCCTATATGCGCCGTGCCACTTTGGAGGCTATTTTAACGCACCCGCAGGAGTCCACAATGTGCCCAAGTGTGCTTTTTGGAAAGCCTAGCCTGTCTACTTTCCAACCCAAGTGGAATTTTTGAATTTGGTTCTCATTTTCCCCTCCAAATCTTCATTCTCCCAAGACTGCTTCCTGTGTGTCAAAATAGGGACAGAGAGGCCATTGTTTGGGTGTTTTTGACCTCCTGGAGACTCAAATCATGCCCAAATTTCTTGTCCAAGCACTAGTAGTTGTGATTTTTCATGCTGAATCCAAAAATGCAAGCCATTTCCAATTTGGAGCTCCCACTCCTAAGTGCCGCGCCAATGGCGCGGCGCACAGGGAGAAAAAACCTGTGTTGTGACCATAAAATTTCCATGTGACCAAAAGTGCCCCAAATTTCTTAAAATTTGGGCTAGAGGTTATCTAAGAGGCACTATGCTAGACCACAGAGGCTTCAGCCAAGATTCGAAGCCGATCTTGCTCTTTTTGCCTCTTTTGTCTCTTGGTTGCTCTGCTCAATTTTGCCTTCAAGCTCCTTATCTGAGCCTTTGAACTCATGTTTCGTGCCCTGTAATGATAAACCATCCACCTCAGTATGGTTTTGTCTCTGTTGGCCTTCTCCTGTAGTCTCTCAAGGTGTATGTTGATCTGCTCGAGCCAAGACTCACAGTCATTGTTGATCTCTTTCTCCAAGGTAGTGAGCCTGATCCTCCTTTGCTGGGCAGCTTGTCGATTCTCATGGATGTTTTGCAGCTCCATGATCTCATGCTGGTCCTCAAGCTGCTTGTTCCTCTGATCCAAATACCTAATGATCCATTTGGCCCTCTCCAAATTGAGTGACAAGTCTTGGATCTCCATGTTCTGCTCCTGAATGGTCATCCTAAGTCGGGCACTCTCCACATCTGCATCATCATCCTGAATGAGGATGAAGTCGGCCTCCTGTTCACCTGATGGCCCCTCATCATGCATGGGCCTCTTGCCCTTGTCCTGTACCTGTGTAGTTGATGCCGGAAGCGAGGCCCCTTCGACACCATGTGGAGATAACACTCACTTTGCTGCTGCAAACAAGTGCCTACTGCCTCTCTGATATGTCACGAATACTGGCATAGTCGTGGTCTCATGGTGCTCATACTGATGAGAAGGACCAGCTATCTCATGCTGTACCTTCGATAGTACCTGTGAAGTGTTGAAGAGGTCACAGGAGATGAAGTCCTCCCAAGCAATGCCCTGCAATCCCAACTAATGATCCACCAAAATCCGGATAAGAGCAAAGTGATAAAAGCTGTTAAGTTGCTGCTGAGGGGTCTTATGCTACATGAAGGTGTTCATCCTCTCTATGTTCCTACAAATGAAGAATGGGAGGTTCATCATTCGCACCCTGGTAAAGTGCATGAACAACCTGATGTGATAGGCATATACTCAAGAGAACCTTCCCTCACAGCTGAAGTTTTTCATGATCAATTTCAGGAGTGGAGCATACTCATCTTTCAAGTATTTGAATGGAAAGACTCTTGTGAGCTACCTCAAGAATATGGCCTTAATGTAAGGCTCATAGTGTTGCCTATCCACCTTCTTTTTCTTATGCCACTGTTCTCCAACATTTGGTATGCCTGTTTCCACTGAGATAGTTTCGGGTGTCAATGTGAAGGTGACCCCGGCCAAGATAGACTGACCTCCATGTAGGTGAAGCACAAATAGACGGGCCAACTCGTGATGAACTCTAACATTAGCCACCCTTTGAAAAAATTCAAAACATGATAGGTGTTGGAAGCATGACATGGCAAGAGTGCAGGCCTGCAATTCAGTGAGGGTAGTTGGCTCATCCTAACATGTTTGCCACTCTTGTGATGTCCCTTGGGAGCCTGTTCTTCCGAGGATGAGTCACTGTGTGTCTCCATCTATACTCTGATGAATGTTCTGATGCCATGACTGCTGTGTGTACTGTACTTAGGCTGCCCTTTGATGATGGTGTGAAGCTAGGTGCTTTGTGATATCTGCCACCAAGGGGAACAATGAAAACAGGGAGTATTAGGAGGGGAGTAATATGATGGGAATAGCGGTTATGGGGAGAAGTTTGTTTAGGGATATGTAGGGGGTTTGGGTGTTTGATAGGGTAGGGTTTTGGGGTCTTGATAAGGTAGGGTTTTGGAGTGTTATGTGGACCAAAGAGTGGAGGGATAGGGGATAGGGTTTGGTAGTGTTTTAGGGTGGGGATAATAGGAAAAATAAGAAAGGGAGGATAGGGAAAAATGGTAGGAGAGGGAAAAATGGTAGGAAAATAGAGGCTTGGCATCAACACCACAATTATGCAACCCTAGCCACCATAGTTTTGATGCTTCTTGAGTGGTTGGTTTTATGAGTTTTATGGCAATTAAACATAGCTATAAACGACCATATCATTCGTAATAATTGATGAGCAAGCTGACATAGAGCCTACCTGTCAATTTGAGGGGCTTCACAAGAAATTTGAGGAAATTTGGCACGGTTTTGGCCCTTTGTGGCTGTGCGCCACGTGCTAAAACCAGTGTGCCATGCCCTGGGTGTGCACCACGGCTGTTGAAAAAATGCACTGAGGGGTGGCTCTGTGTGCGCCGCGGCCCTGTGTGTATGCGCCGCGCCCTTAAAACTGCCTCCAACTTGCTCCAAACACGAACGATGCACTCTCAAACACTTTGCAATGTTTCCCTATGCATTCGATTCGCATAATGAATCTGATTTTGTTGGAAACTTGTATATAAAGGCTTTGAAGTCATGAGTTTAATTTTTTCCTCTTCAAAAACCCATTTTGCTAATGTTGTGTTTTGACACTTTTTCACTGACTTAAAGCAACACTGTATTTCACTTTCCCTTTGAAATTTTGGCTCAAATGATGAAATTTTCGACACTCTTTGCAGGGATTGCATGACAGGGCATTTGGCCACAGAGACAATGACTGCATCTGAAGAAATCAACTGATGAATTTTTTTAAAATTTTATCACCAATGACACTGTTTGACTTTTCTTCAAAACAGAGTTTTGAAGAATAGTCGAAGTATATCCACATGACGATGAAACTCTCTAAATCATAACTCTATAAGGGCCTCACTCTGGCCTGCATGGCCTTATTGGATATGTTTAAAGACCAAATTGTTTAATCCCTAGACCTAATGATCGAAAATGACTTTTGTCCATTAAAGGACCAGACCTTGACTGTCATGAACTTTGGTGATCATTGACAAAAGACCTAAGCCAGCAGGAGCCAGACATGAGGGGAATGACTAGCATGACCTTTTCTGTCAGATTATGGCATGCCCTAGTAGATGCAGCTGGGTGAATGGAGGGACTCCTAAAAAATTAAATGCATAAAGAGTTTTGATCTCTGACGGAGGACTGACAAGACCGACTCTAACATTGGCTCCAATGGGGGATGGTAGCTCCTTGGAGGTGCCAAGAACAACAGATCTCTGGAAGAGCTAGACAATGCCTTCATCCATTGGGCTATGAAGTCATTACTTCGACAAACCACATAGGACTCTGACTCATTTATGAAACTGAAATGACCAAAAACTGACTCAAATTTGACATTGAAATGACTGGAAGACTAACTTGACAACTCTAACAAAACTGGAATAAAATGGTATTTACAGTGACAGTGGAAGCAGCGTTAATAACTTAAAAGTGGTACCGCTTGAGTAGCCGACCATTGATCGGCCCTCCTGGACAATCTTCCCCGTTCATTTCCTTCAGAAGAAAGGCATTCTGAACCTGATATGCTGCAATCTTGAAAGGACCTTTCCAAAGATTCTCGAACTTACTGTGCTTGCCTTTCTCCTCGTTCCTTGCATCCCACTTCAGCACTACATCATCCACTTGAAATTTGTCCACCTTTGCCTTTTTGTCATAAATTTTCTTGATCTTCTCCTGCAATTTGGATGTGTTCTTGAAAACTTCTTCTCTGGTCTGCTGGAAGTGGACCATTTGATTCAACCTTCTCTGCATGGGATCTTCTTCACTGCTGGCTTCCTGAAGAAGTTTGACTACCAGGGCAGCGAGAGAGGTAGGAAATACTGTATCAACTCCATAAACAAGCTCGAAAGGTGATTTACCTATGGATTTCTTCTGACTGACCCGATCTACCGAAAGTGCATTGACCAACCTCTTATGCCAGCTCTTCTTGTTTATTTCCAGCAGCTTCTTGATTATGTTGACCAATGATTTTTTCAAAGATTCCGCCAATCCATTGCCTTGCGGATGATAGGCAGTTGAGTGACCCAAAATGATGTGATATTTATGACAAAACTCTACCATCCTTTTTGATTTGAAAGCTGCTGCGTTATCAGTGATTAACTTATTCGGGCAACCAAAGCGAGACAAGATGTTATTTTCAAGGAATGAAATGATTACCGCATCTGTAGCTTGTCTGGTGGGAATTGCCTTGATCCATTTCTTGAAATAATCTGTCACTGTGAGGATCCATCTATGCTGACCAGAAGAGGCAGGATGAATTTCATTGATGAAATCCAATCCCCATTACTGGAAAGGAGCACTCACCTCTATAGGATTAAGTGGTAAAGGCTGTAACTTCTGCTTTCCTTTGAAAATCTGACACTTATGACAATGCTTGACCATGTTATATACATCAGCGAACAATGTCGGCCAATAGTACCCTTCTCTCAGAATTTTATTCGCTATTGACTTCCAAAAAAGGTGACCACCACAGTCTCCTTGGTGGCAGTCCTCCATGACCTTCTTTGCTTCCTTTTCCACCAAACAATTTAACAGAATGCCACCGGGATCTTTCCAATACATTGCAGAATTTAGAATGCAAAACTTGGCCGCCTTCAACTTGAGTGTTCTCGCTTTGTTTCTAGCCATGCCGGGCGGTGGTGACAAATTTTTAAGCACATATATGATATCTGAATACCATGGAGAAAGAGCAAACATTTTAGATACCTGAATTGACGATCCTTCCTCATTTTCATCGGACATAGCAGCGATCAGATTTATGTCCAAGGCGTGCAAGTTTTATTCGGCCATTAACTTCGCCAATCCCTGTCCTTTCACCAACTTTGTGGGCTTTATTTCCACATCATATTCTAGCAAGGCTGCAATCCATTTGCCTCGTCTTCCTTCCGGATCGGTCTGCACTAAAACCTTTAACAGCAGCATTAGGAACATAGGCCAAAATATGAGAATGTAGAATATATACCTAGAAATCTTTCAATGCCTTCACAAGTGCAAGGGCTTGCTTCTCAATGATGTTGTATTTTAAGGCTGCATCTCTTATAGCTCTGCTGAAGAATGCAATGGGTCTTTCATGATCATCTCTTTTCTGCAATAACACCGCTACCATAGTATGCTCCGAAGCGAATGAAAACAATATGAAATCCTGAGTGTAGTCCTGGCTGACTAGAACTGGAGCTGAGGAAAGAGCCAATTTGACCAAATTGAAAGATTTTATAGCCTCCTCCATCCATTTCACTTGGTTGTCCTTCTTAAGAATGTTTGTCATCTCTCTTAGGTGTTCAGCAAGATTAGGTACAAAGCGACGTAGAAAATTCGTTTTACCATTGAAAGATTGTATCTCTTTTTTATTCCGGGGCAGATCAATTTGCTGAATTGCTTGCACACATGCTGGGTCAATACGAATGCCATCTTTTGAGATAATGTGCCCGAGTAGTTTGCCTTCTTCCATGGCGAACAAGCTCTTCTTCAGATTCAGTGACAAGCCATATTTTCTGCATTTTTGGAACATAGTTTTTAGATGGTACATGTGCTCTTCATCAGATTTGGAAAACATCGTCAAATCATCTAGGTACACAACCAAAAAGACATCCTTCTCATTTTCACAAGCCAAGTCCATTGCACGCTGAAATGTGGCACCTGCGTTCTTCAAACCGAAAGGCATTTTAGCGTAATGAAAGGTTCCCCATGGAGTGGTGAATGTTGTCTTGTCTCGGTCATCTTCATGGACAGAAACATGGTTATATCTAGAGTAACCATCAAGCAGTGACATACGAGATGCTCCTACTACTCGCTGAAGTATATGGTCCATTTTGGGCAGTGGATAGTTGTCCTTCCATCAAACTTTATTGAGATTTCTGAAATCAATGCATAAGTGAATCCCACCTGTCTTCTTTTGTACGGGCACCAAGTTAGATATCCAATCCAAAAATCTAATGGGCATAATGATCCCTGATTTATACAACCTGTTGATCTCCTTTTCAATAGATGGCAACAACTTTGGATTTAGCCTCCTCAACTTCTGTCTGAATGGTTTTTGATTGGGCTTGATGGGTATAGTGTGCTGAATTATATTGGTATCATATGTCTTTAAGTCAGAATAATCCCAAGAAAACACATCTGCAAATGAAGACAGCAAACTGATATATTTGTCCTTGATCTTTGGTGGCAATGCTTTGGACAATTGTAACAATTTAGGGTTAGTAGCTGTTCCGATATTGACCTCTTCCACACCTTCTTTGTTGGCTGCAATGTTGGCTTGCGGGCTACATCATCTTGATCAAAGAGTTCTTCTAAAGGTATGAAGCCTTTAGGAATAACGTTGTTCTTCAGCTGCAACACGTCCATTTCATTGATCTGCACCTCATCTGTACCATTACCTTTACCATCGTCATTTTCTACATCAATTGAGGTCTCTTTGAACTTGTCTTTTTTTTGCGGAAAATCATCAATCTCCTCATCATCTTGGAAAACTTGCCAATATCTTTGATTGTCTGGAATGATTGGACGATGCTTGACATGGATTTCGAATTTATTGCTGGAGTTCATTGGGATCTTCAAACTACTTGCTGCCTTAGCAAGGGCATCAGCAATACTATTTTGTATATGAGGCACACATGTCAAGGTGTATTCTAAAAATAATTTTAGGATGTCTAGAACTGCATTATGGTAAGCCCGCATCCTAGGATGCTTTGCTTGATATTCGCCTCTGACCTGCTTAATTACCAATTCGGAGTTGCCATATACTGAAATCCTCTTAGCATTCAGCTTTCTTAGAATCTTTAAACTAGCAACCAGGGCTTCATACTCAGCTTCATTGTTTGAACACTCAAAAGCCAACTTGTAAGAGCATACCCGCACGTTACTAGGGACTTTGTTCGGGGCAGAGAAAGGACTGCGTACCCAAATTCCAATTCCAGTGCCATCATTTCCCACTGCTCCATTGAAATCCATGGTCCACAAACCTTCTTCCTCCTCTTGCAAGTGTTGAAAATCTGTTTGCTGTGCTTGATCTGCTTGCTGTCCATTATTTTCAGCTGACCGCTCAACGATGTTCTGCTGTTCTTGTTCTTCTTTCTTTAAAACTCCTCTGAAATTTCCTGTTATTTCCGGAATATCATCTGCTTCTACTAACTGACTATCAATATCATTGAAACTATTTGAATAAAAAACAAAAGACTCTAAATCTTTATGTACATAATTAATCGGATGATTTATTGGTTTCTACTTGCTTGTGATCATGTATTTCATTTTTTTGTTACCGGTACAATTTCCTCATTTGGCCAAACACTGGAATCGTTGCATAAGAGAAATCTAGCTGTAGTGTCCCTTTCAGTTTCGCTATCCAAGACCTGGAAAGAAGCATGCCAAACTTGGGAGGAATATCTGCTACCACAACATCCATCAAAACATTCTTCATTGGGAGCTGATCCAGGTTCACCACCAAGTCTTTGATGAGTCCAATACACCTTACTCTGCTGGAATCAAACGAATAGAGATCATGGTATTGCTAGGTGATGTCCAGACCAAGCTTATCCATGATAGCCTTGGGCATGAGATTGTGAGAAGCTCCGGAATCGAACATGGCATTATGTAACACAAAATCATGCAATCTTAAACTGATATAAAAAGGTGGCACCTCACTATCAAGAGACTCACCATTCGATGCTGGCCCAAAAATCATTTCAGGTTGATCATCTTCGACATTCACCATGTTGGACATTGGGTCCAAATTCAACATTTTAGATACTTGTCCTCTATAACTGTTGTTCTTCATTATTTCAGTCAAGAGGATGGATACCTTTAATTTAGAAATCTCATTCTCCAAATTAAAAGCAAGAATTTTTTCTACCTCTTTGACTGGGATTTCTTTCCTTTCCTTTTCATTCAATGCAACTTGATGATGTGATTGTTCTGTTGATGGTGATTTGCTGCTATCTAGATCAACCGCCTCCTTTCCTTTCCTTTGTGTAACTGACGAATCATTCTTTGATGCTTCAACCTGCTTCCTTTTCTGAATTGGTTTGACCGGCGCATCTCTATTTCTAAGTGAATATCGTTGCTGCGGGGAAGACAGAGAATTCATATAGCCTCTTTGGTACTCATCTGGTTCTTCCTCAAAGACGATGTCATTTGCTAGAATGAAATCTACATCTTTGTGTACAGCCGAACTCTCTGCATACTCCTCATCCTCAGTGAGATAAATAGGCAAATCATCAGGAGTAAAGAGGTGTTTTTCTTCACCTATTACATTCCCGTCCTCATCTGATTCCGTTCTATGCACAAAATTTTGCTGCAAAGGTGGCTGTACTGGCTGCTGTGCTGTTTGCTCTTGGGCTCGCTGATCTCTCTGTCTTATTCTATATTGTGGTTGTTGCTGGCCACGGAAGTTAGGATTTCTAACTTGCGGTTCCGGTTTGTCAAGTTTCACCCTTTCAAGTATCTGCTCTACCTTCCAAAGTAGCTGATCTACTGAGGAAGACTCTTCTTTCGCGGTGACCTTCTTCTCTGCTTTTGCTCTAGCCCTCTTGGTCAGCAGATTTGCTTCAACGGTGACCGCCATCTTCTGCATGTATTCCATTGTGGCCGGTTCTCTCTCTCTTAATTGATAAGCCATGTCAGCATCAAAACCATCTAGGAAATTCACCATGGCTAGTCCCACAAGTGGCCTTAGATGATCTGGAATTTTGTTATAAACTGAATTGAATCTAATGCAATAGTCTTGGACCGACTCACTAGCGTTTCTTTTGATTTTCTCATATTCGGCCAGAATTTAAAGAGGATTCTTTTTCACTTCCCAGCGGTTTAAAAATTGTCTTTGTAGGTCAACCAAGGTATCGATACGTGCAGCCGGAAAACCTCTGAACCATTTCCTCACTTCACCTGCAAATGTCTATGCAAAGAGTCTCATTGCCACATTCTCCACATCAATCTCATGAAGTTCATAGAAGTCTGCCATTCTGTCCACATGCTACTGAGTAGTAATTCTATTAGGAGTGCCATCAAAAAATGGGATTTTTCTTTGATAATATGTGGGCATATCATCTAACACTTGAGGCAGAACAAGGGGTGCAAAATGGGCAGCCATCACTCTCGGTGGATTTGTCCTCAGAGGTGTTGGAGGAGTGTGCACAATTTGTAAGGGGCTAGCAATTGGAGTTTGAAGCTGAGCTATAATGTAGTTATCAATCGACTGATTATCCCTTTTCATCTCCAAGTCTACAAGAAACTGTTGATTTTGGACAGTAGAGTCAACCGCCCTTTCGGATTTGGTTCCGAACAACGATAATTCAAATTGCTCATCAAACTCTAGCTCTTCAATATACTCAAAAATGTCCAGCATGAATGGGATTTGAACACGGGAGATATAGAGCTCTCTTGACGACGAATTCTTGAAATCAAATTGGGATTTTCGTAGATGTGCAGAGGATCTGGATTTGGATTAGCTCTGGTATATCTTCTAGAAGCCAACATGCTATTGAGAAAAATCAAAGGACACAACCAACTTACCCAGCCTATCCAATCTTAAACTTATCATCCGGAAGCTTAGAATTATCGAGAAGTAAGGGGATTGATTTCATCCCTAGCGCAGTCGCCACTATGTTAGCACCCAAATCCACCTTAGGCTGAAGGAAGGCAAAATTCATGGTAACCACAAACCACGCTCAGCCTGGTAGCTAGCCCTACCAGAACAGGAGAGGGCTCTCTCCAAGTCATGCTCAATGAATACTTAAAACAATATGGTCTGAGATGAGTTACTGTGAAATATTGATCCTAGGCTAGTAAGTGAATATGGATACAAGAAGCAATTTTTATGAATGACTGTGTTTCTGGGATGGTATGGGACCAATGGACAACAATGAGTAGAGGATGAAATACAAAGGCACAGATTACTTCATGTGGCAAGACAGGCAGAAAGTATAGCAATTTAGTTTGAAATAGCACGGAATGGAGAGATTGCTTAGGAGGGTGAAAAGGGAATACACACATGAATCCTTTTCAACAGAAGAAAGAACACTGAACATGAAATTTTCCCACAGCCAGAGCAATAAAATTAAATTCTACCTTATCTAACTTAGAAAATTTCACTGGAAATGAATATGAAATGAACTATGAAATATAACAAAATACATAAGAAACATAAGAGACACATTTGCTACACTCACAACCACATGAATCTCATGAAACAGAGCCGCTGCCTTTCATTAATCCTCTGTCAAAATATACAATGAAGAAACGGAGTTTCTTTCCCACAGTCTCCCAGAAGTTACAAGCCAACCAACCTTTTGCAAATGGTTTTCATACAATATATAGAATGTGCCATGAGGAGATAGAACACCCAAGGTTTGGGGTGTTTCTCGAATTATTACAAAATGGAGATGGAAAGCCAACCATTAGCTACAACTGCAGCGTTACAAACATGACAAATGGCTTGGGTGATTGTTTTCCTTCCTTCGCCACTTGGATAGAAGCCAATCTGGAGTGAAAATGCTTTAAAATTTGCCTTATGTGCCAAAAAAGTGAAGTGTAGATGAGTGGGCCCACTTGTGGAAAGTCGCGAATCGAAATTTCGCGAATCGAAGGTAAATTTGGCCCTTTTCCCTATATGCGCCGCGCCAAATTCTATATGCACCGTGCCACTTTGGAGGCTGTTTTGAGGCACCTGTAGGAGTCCACAATGTGCCCAAGTGTGCTTGTTGGGAATTCGGGCCTGTCTACTTTCCAACCCAAGTGGAATTTCTGAATTTGGTGCTCAGTTTCCCCTCCAAATCTTCATTCTCCCAAGACTGCTTCCTATGTGTCAAAATAGGGGCAGAGAGGCCATTTTTTGTTTGTTTTTTACTTCTTGGAGACTCAAATCATGCCCAAATTTCTTTTCTAAGAGCCAGTAGTCATGATTTTGCATGCTGAATCCAAAAATGTAAGCCATTTCCAATTTGGAGCTCCCAATCCTAAGCGCCGCGCCACAGGGAGAAAAAACCTGTGTTGTGACCAAAAAATTTTTGTGTGACCAAAATTGCCCCAAATTTCTTGAAATTTGGGCTAGAGGTTCTCTAAGAGGCACTATAATGGGCCACAGAGGCTTGAGCCAAGATTCGAAGCTGATCTTGCTATTTTTTCCTCTTTTGTCTCTTGGTTGCTCTGCTCAATTTTGCCTTCAAGCTCCTTATCCGAGCCTTCGAACTCATGTTCCGTGCCCTGTAATGATAAACCATCCACCTCAGTATGTTTTTGTTTTTGTCAGCCTTCTCCAGCAGTCTCTCAAGGCATATGTTGATTCGGTCGAAGCAAGACTCACGGTCATTGTTGATCTCTTGCTCCAAGGTAGTGAGCTCGGTCCTCCTTTACTGGGCAGCTTGTCGATTCTCACGGATGTTTTGTAGCTCCATGATCCCATGCTGGTCCTCAAGCTACTTATTCCTCTACTCCAAATACCTAATAATCCATTTGGCCCTCTCCAAATTGCATGACAAGTCTTGGATCTCTGTATTCTGCTCCTGAATGGTCATCCTAAGTCGGGCACTCTCCACATCTGCATCATCATCCTGAATGAGGATGAAGTCGGCCTCATGTTCACCTGATGGCCCCTCATCATGCATGGGCCTCTTGCCCTTGTCCTGTACCTGTGTAGTCGATGCCGCAAGTGAGTCCCCTTCCACCCCGGGTGGAGATAACACTTGCTTTGCTACTGCAAACAAATGCCTACTGCCTCTTTGATATGTCACGAATACTGGCATAGTTGTTGTCTCATGGTGCTCATACTAATGAGAAGGACCACTTATCTCATGCTCTGCCTCTGATAGTACTTGTGAAGTGTTGAAGAGGTCACGGGAGATGAAGTCCTCCCAAGCAATGCCCTGCAATCCCAACTGATGATCCACCAAAATCCGGATAAGAGCAAAGTGATAAACGTTGTTAAGTTGCCACTGAGGGGTCTTATGCTGCATGAAGGTGTTAATCCTCTCTATGTTCCTGCAAATGAAGAATGGGAGGTTCATCATTCGCACCCTGGTAAAGTGCATGAGGAACCTGATGTGATAGGAATATAGTCGAGAGAACCTTCCCTCACAGCTGAAGTATTTCATGATCAATTTCATCAGTGGAGCATACTCATCTTTCAAGTATCTGAATGGAAAGACTCTTGTGAGCTGCTTCAAGAATCTGGCCTTAATGTAAGGCTCATAGTGTTGCCTATCCACCTTCTTTTTCTTATGCCACTGTTCTCCAACATTTGGTATGCCTGTTGCCACTGAGATAGTTTCAGGTGTCAATGTGAAGGTGACCCCGGCCAAGATCGACTGGCCTCCATGTAGGTGAAGCACAAATAGACGGGCCAACTCATGATGAACTCTAACATTAGCCACCCTTTGACAAAATTCAAAACATGATAGGTGCTGGAAGCATGACATGGCAAGAGGGCAGGCCTGCAATTCAGTGAGGGTAGTTGGCTCATCCCTAACATGTTTGCCACTCTTGTGATGTCTCCTGGGACCCTGTTCTTCTGAGGATGAGTCACTGTGTGTCTCCATCTCATACTCTGATGAATGTTCTGATGCCATGACTATTGTGTGTACTGTACTTAGGATTCCCTTTGATGATGGTGTGAAGATGGGTGCTTTGTGATATCTGCCACCAAGGGGAACAATGAAAACAGGGAGTATTAGGAGGGGAGTAATATGATGGGAATAGGGGTTATGGGGAGACGTTTGTTTAGGGATATGTAGGGGGATTGGGTGTTTGATAGGGTAGGGTTTTTGGGTCTTGATAAGGTAGGGTTTTGGGGTGTTATGTGGACCAAGGAGTGGAGGGATAGGGGATAGGTTTTGGTAGTGTTTTAGGGTAGGGTATGTTGGCATTATGATTCTGGTTTGGCTCTATGGTACAGGTGTTGTACTTGATGGCAACTATCTCAAGTGGCAGATCTCAGTTCAGGCACTCAAAATCATGAAAATGAGTTACCCGCAGGTGATCCTAAGAGAAGTTGCGGACCCGCAGGTACTCCAACCAAGAGGTGCGGACATACACGCAGGTGCTCCGTTCAAAAGGTGCGGACCCTAGTTTCACTCACTCCAAGGCAGAAAAGCACATGCACGTGGGAATCTTTATGAATGGTCCATGGTATTTAGCTCAACATATTTGATCCTATGGTTTTTCATCTACAAATATTGATCCAAGGTATTGGGTTCATGGTATTGTGTTATTATGGTTTTGGACCATGGTATTGTGAAAGGCTTGCCTATAAAAAGGAAGGGAGATCTCTTGGCTTGATACTGGTGAAATTTGAATATCTTAAGATCTAAAATATTGGGTGATTGGTTTTTAAAAGCTAGATCTAAATCAAGGAGAAAACTTAAGGCAAATCTATTGATAGGTCATGATCTCTCGGGCGCATGAATAGATCTGTGGATTTGACTGACTGTGGCATATTGGAGGACTGTTAATTTGGCCCTAATCAGAAGTTCGCAGGCGACCCATGGCGTGAGTGCAGGGGTACGCAGCTCAGGAGAAAGCACAGTGTGGGGGTACGCTGCGCAGCTGAAGGCTCAGTGCGAGGCACATAGCGAAGGTGAAAGAACAATGTGGGGGTACACAGAAAAGCACAAGGCACAGTGCGAGGTATGCAGCGCAGAAGAAGGCATAGTGCGTAGGTACACTATCAAGCAGACAGTGCAGTGTGGATCTGGAGAGAAGTACGCAGAGCACAAGAAAGATCAGGTGCAGATCTGCATAGACACAGAAGAGCTATGAATATCCACAAGTTTATATTGGTTAAGTTGCGGACTTCTCTTCGAAGTATTTGTTGGCTGCCTTTTATCAATTTGCTGCAAGAGTTCTGGGTTTAGTTTACTGGTATTGCCTTTCTGTTCACAACATTATGAGAAATTGGGTGATTCATTGGTTGATTGTATAAGGAGTTTGGTTGTTTCATATGTACTTGTTGATTATTTGATGTCCATGGATCCAGTTTGAAAATTCATGAAACGTGGTCCTTAAAGAAGTAAAAAGAGCAAAGGGGGTTGTAGCTCCTTTCCAGGAGAGACTGGAAAATGAGAGAGGGTTGTAGCTCTCTGCAGGTTGCAACCTGCGTACTGGTAAAGGACTGCACCAGTACAAAATCATTGTAAAAGAAGTTTCTAATTGAAAGAAGATAGAGACATATTGCAGCAGGTGGTTTTCACCCACATTGGGTTTCCACCTTATATCTGGTGTTCCTTGGTGTGATTATCTATCTTTCTTGTTCTTGCTCATTATTATATGGTACTGACATACAAACTAACGCACAATATTTGAAGAATAAATTAAAGTATAAATCTGGAAGGTATATTGAAAAGAATTTGATAATACTGATTCACCCCCCCATCTCAGTATTATTTCCAACGGGGTAATAGGAAAAATAAGAAAGGGAGGATAGGGAAAAATGGTAGGATAGGGAAAAATGGTAGGAAAACAGAGGCTTGGCATCAACACCACAATTATGCAACCCTAGCCACCATAGTTTTGATGCTTCTTGAGTGGTTGGTTTTATGAGTTTTATGGCAATTAAACATAGCTATAAACCACCATATCATTCATAATATTTGATGAGCAAGCCATGACATAGAGCCTACCTGTCAATTTGAGGGGCTTCACAAGAAATTTGAGGAAATTTGGCATAGTTTTGGCCCTTTGTGGGTGTGCATCGCGTGCTAAATCTAGTGCGCCGCGCCCATTGAAAAAATGCACTGAGGGGTGGCTCTGTGTGCACCGTGCCCCTGTGTGTATGCGCCGCACCCTGAAAACTGCCTCCAACTTGCTCCAAACACACACGATGCACTCTCAAACACTTTGCAATGTTTCCCTATGCATTTGATTTGCACAATGAGTCTGATTTTGTTGGAAACTTGTATATAAAGGCTTTGAAGTCATGGGTTTAATTTTTTCCTCTTCAAAAACCCATTTTGCTAATGTTGTGTTTTGACACTTTTTCACTAACTTAAAGCAACATTGATTTTCACTTTCCCTTTGAAATTTTAGCTCAAATGATGAAATTTTCGGCACTCTTTGCAGGGATTGCATGACAGGGCATTTGGCCACGGAAACAATGACTGCATCTGAAGAAATCAACTGACGACTTTTTTGAAAATTTTATCACCAATGACACTGTTTGACTTTTCTTCAAAACAGAGTTTTGAAGGACAGGCGAAGTCTATCCACATGATGATGAAACTCTCTGAGGGCCTCACTCTGGCCTGCATGGCTTTATTGGATATGTTTAAAGACCAAATTGATTAATCCCTAGACCTAATGATCGAAAATGACTTTTCTCCCTTAAAGGACCAGACCTTGACTGTCATGAACTTTGGTGATCATTGACAAAATACCTAAGCCAACAAGAGCTAGACATGAGGGGAAATGACTAGCATGACCTTTTCCATCAGATTATGGCATGCCCCTAGCGGAATGCAGCTCGGTGAATGGAGCGGGACTCCTAAAAATGAAATGCATAAAGAGTTTTGATCTCTGACGGAGGACTGACAAGACCAACTCTAACAGTGTCAACCTTGTAGGTTGTGGAAGGCTAGGGGAAACAACACTTCCATCTTTAAATTTGTGAGTGGTAGGCTCCCTTATTGCCATAATTTTGCTTTCAATTTTTCTTGCCAACCTGAATGCCTTCTCCAAGGAATCAGGTTCCCAAAGGCAAACCTCATGTTGGGTGCTATCCTTGAAAGTCCCTATGAACACATCAATCCTATGCTCCTTTGGAATATCTTTTGCCCTTATATTCAATTTTTTGAAGTCCTCAATGTGCTCCAGCATTGAACCCTTTTGTTTGAGATTTATCAATTGGCTAAAAAAAGTGTTTCTTTTTGTATCCTCATAATGTGCTATCATTTCTTCCATAAAAATTTCCCAAGTGATAATTTGTTTATGAGAGAAAAGCCATCGATACCATACAAACTAATTGGGTTCTAAATATAAAGTTGCAATGTGTACCTTTTGTGTGCTTTGCACACCATGGAGATCGAAATATTGTTCCATATGTAGTATCCATGTTACGGGATCCTTGCCATCAACCTTCCTCATATTGATCTTTGGAACATGGTGGGTCTTCAATCCAATGTTAGAGTCTATGAAAATCGTGACTAACATTTCTTTTGTTCTCATCACGAGTTTCCTTTACTACCCTTTTTCCATTAGTAATCATTTCTTGTAGCAACTTTGTCAAATCTATCTTCAAATCTTCCATGTTGCCTTTAAGTTTTTCTTCTATACCATCCATCTTAGCTTCCATGACATCCATATTAGCTTCCATTCCATTCTTTAAACCATCAATCTTAGCTTCAGTTACTTTTTGTGAGAGAGAAATTTGTTTCACTTGGTCTTGTAATTTTGATATATCATGTTGCATTTATTCCTCTTTTTCATGTGTCATAGTAGAGATTTCAAGTTGCTTACTAGGTATTTCCATTTTCTTTCTTTGGGTCATCAACGAATAATAATTATTCTTCACAATTCCCTTTGAATCACTTCAAACTACTTTCTCAAACAAGGCTTATGAAAATTAGAAAAAAAAAACTACACATTTTTTTTTGTAAGAGCTCGATCCTGAAATTCCTGTAACTATGTAATTTCAGATATCCAAGTTTAAATTTAGGCTTGTGATATCCCTCTTAGTCCTCTTTCCAACCCTGCAATTCTGATCACAATTGGATTCCCGAAGAAAGCGTTATGCCCAATCTCCTGCGATGAACTAATTATAGACTAGTCCAGTAGAGCGAATTTTTACGACGTGCCACATGTCAATGTTTCGGCCTTAGGTTCTCAAAATGATACCCAACAAAATACAGTCTGTCCTCTTTTTGTCACGTTTTAGGAAATTTGAATATGATGCTCAGAGAGAAAATTATGATGATTTTCCCAAGGTGCCCTGTTTCGGATCCAATTCAGGAGCCTGCACAAACCCTAATTTCCTCAGCTCATATCTCCAAAAATATTGTGAGACAAGATCTGAAATTAGGTCATGCGGTTGACCACAATTGCATATCAAATGGGTTTTAATTTCATCTTTTGAAGCTTTGTAGAAAAAATGTTATAGCGAAAATTCCACGATGACATGTTTGAAGTAGCGAAACCCTAGAATCCAAAGCTCTAATACCAATTGTTATGCAACTAGCTCACAAAATAGAGGAAAGAGATAGATCAATGACTTAAGATGTCCTCCTCTCTATATATATGAGTCTAAGGGGTCACAATATAATCTGAGTCGACATAACAATAACAATGTAAGGGCACAACAATAACAATAGTGGGCTTCTATGGGGCACAATAATAACAATATGGGGACAATATGGGCACAACAATAACCATAAGGGTCACAATGACAATAATAATAAGGGAATGCACTAGTATTATAGGGACCTAACATTATCTCATACTTGTTTGGTCCTTGTGTTCTAGTTATGACTTTCAAAAGCTACACTAATAATGAATGCGACAATGTTCATTATTATTTATGCCATAAGGAACATAATGGTGTATGCATAAGTGTATATGCATTAAAAACACCCTTAAGGGGATAGTATTGCATGTTGCAAGTATATAAAACTTAATTTTATGCTTGTATTTTATGGAAAAGTAGGTGAAAGGAAAGATGTGGGAGATAATATATTGTTTCAATCCAATATGTATCATACATGAAAATTCTTAGATTTGTTTTATTTTGGTTAATACAATCACTACAAAAATAGATCATCAATACATATTCATCTAACAACAATAAAATTTAGGGTTAAATCATTATGTTAAATGAGTACATGTTGATGTGTAAAATTTTAGAACATAGTCTAAAATAGATCTACATATGTTTTATATGGATTTATTAATTCTCTAGAATAGATGAGATAAATTTTGAGACCAAGGAGGAGAACTTTGGGTCAAATCCTATAAATCACTCTAATAGACTATAAGTAAAAAGCCTTTGGTTTAAGGTCAAAGGAATGGATTTTTGGGTCGTAGACATGAAGAAACAGTTTCATGGACATTCTCACTACATTTTATGGGTTGATAACTTTCTAGTAGTGACGGGTTTTCCTCAAATTAATTTCATATTTGAACATTATTCCCTAATAAGGTAATATTCTAATCATACACAACAAACCATCCCTATGGCAATAACTCTAGTTCACCATGATCCGCCAAGTCTGGTTAGTATCCTATGAGAATCCATTAAATATGTCTACAAGCATGGAAACATAATAATAAAAGAATCCTAACCTTAATGGTTAAGAGAGGGTGTTAAAACTCTAATTAAAAAATTGAAACAGGGTCAAATACTAACAACTTGATTTTCTACAACAAAGTAGCATCCAAGAGGAGTAGAGAGATAATGAAGCAAATGAGAAAAGGAACTCTGTACAACCTTGTAGTAGAACATAGTTTTTCCTAAACCCACATCAAGTTGGATGTACTCTTTATTTTTCTATATATTCTCTAACAATTGAGAAGAAAGACATGGTGCTTCATTAAAAATTTATTGTTGGGATTTCCTAAATTGGATTTCTCGAGATGAATGTTATGTTTCAATATTTGCCATGTTATTGGTGATATATATTTACGACATAATAGTTAAAGAATCTATATTGCATGTTATTATATTTTTGTTAAATTAGTACAAGTATGAAAAGTAATAACTCCACAAACATGCATAGGCTCATTGTTATAGCAATATTTTAAGGTATATTATTGGGGAGATAACCATTAATGAAATATCCATGATGGTTTATATATATTAGTATTAGAACAATTTTCTTTGGAAATTTGTTTTTTTAGTGGAGTATATGCTTACCCAAATAAAAGCGTATATGTCCAAGACAAAGATGAACCTTGTGGATCTAGAGATCGACATAGGAATAGTTAAGAAGCAATAGAAACCCTTAGATATGAATAATGAGTATGGTGAAAGACCCATTGAATAAGGGGAGCTAAGATTTGTAAGGTTAGAATCTCAGGGTGACATGATCTCCAAGTATATATCCTTATTCTTAAAAACTTGTTGGAATAAGGAATTACTGAGAGTGGGGGGTGAATTAGTAATTTAAGAAACTGTTAATTTTGTTTTCTTATTATGATTATAGTTGCTTCTTATGTTATTTCATATGTGAGAGAATTCATTCATGAAACAGTAAATAATTAAACTTTCATACACATACTCAAATAACAATCTCATGAGCAGCACACATTTGGCACAATATTTTCACGTGGAAACCCAGAGGGAAAAAACCACCAATTTGTTGTTTCTTTTATGATGTAAATTAATCACCCACTTAATTACATTTGTTTTCTTGTGCAAACCCACTCACTAGAGGCACCAACCCCCTTTGTTTAGCAAGAACCAACTTTCCAAGAGGCACCAACCTCTTAAGTATGCAGGCACCAACCTACCATTGCCACTATTCTACTATTTCATACAACTTTCAAACTGAAAACGAAGGCATACAATTTTAGAAGTAAAATACCAACTAATGGTTGTTTGTAGATTAAACTTCTGCACTCTAGTTTCTGAACTCACTTGTAGTAGAACTCCTCTTTGATGCATACAACAACACTTCCTTTGTGCTCTTCCTTCACTATCCAGGGTTGTCCACTGGCTTCACCACAACACTACCCTTGCAATACATTGCTTCAATACACACTCATTGCTTTGCTCTATTGCACACATGACCACCCTTCCCCATCAACTCAATGGAGGTTTTGAGTTTTGTTCTAGTGATGCATTTGGTTCGATATAGCCACTATCACCATGAATTCTGCCCAAGCATGTACCCCTAGCATGGCACCCGATTCTTTTGTTGTTTCATGCTTTCTCCAGTTTTTTCACTGCATTAAAATCATAAAAATGGGCGATGATCACTTCTCTACCTCATTGTTGATGCTCCATGTTCTGTATTTAATTTCAGTCCCCTTATACACTTCAAAGAGACTCCCCATGCATATTTATGGCTCCCAAAGATATAGTTGTACATCCTCATGGAGTCTTTGTTCTTCATTTATATTTACAATGCGTTACGGGAGGTCATTGGAAATAAACCTTACAATTCTGCATTCAACACCACAACTGTCGATTCATACATATTTAATGGATCCCTATAACATCATATCATAGCTTTCCATCACAGTGTTGTGTAGTGGTGTAACATTACGAAATAGTCTATTATCGACCTCCGATTATGTCTAGCCCCTTTTGATTTGACCCTCATCAAATTTCTATCATAGGACCGAGGGCATTGACCACGGGCTTAGCCCCAAGGTGTTAAGACTTTCAAATCCCCATCAAGGGCTATATTTCCTTTGTTATGCCCTTTGCCTTTGGTTTCATGTTTGTTACATACATAAGTGCTTAACACCAATGGTGAACTGAACTTAAACAAAAATGAAAAAAATTATAGATATAACCATAAATACAGAGATGCAACAGAACTAACACTTCATTTCATTAATATCAAGTACTAAAATATACTTACAAACAGAATGGAAATAAGACTAGCTCAGGTGATGATAGCTTATCTCTGAGAAGAGATGTTGTTACATAGCATTTTGTCACTATCCCTGTACTCCCCGTTCCTCGATCCTGGAGGACCTCTACAGTGAACCCTTTTAGCAACCTGATGTCTACTTCGGTGAATGAAATAAAGCTTGGGGGGCATGTACCTCGAATTGAGTCATTACACTGGGGGCATGCAAAGTTAACTCAAGCATAGTTTCTCTTTGTTTCAAGCTTGTGTAAAAATGAAACCAAATCCAAGCATAACTTTTCTGCATGTTTCAAGCTTGTGTAAAAATGAAACCATTCCCAATTTACATCTCGTGTTTTCCATTTTTATTAGCTAATTTATGCTAGATGAGCCTTGGGTTTTTCTCCATTCCATCATCTCTTTTGTTGATCATTCAATTTCACTTGGTTGTTTTACCCTTTCTTTAGGAACCACAATGATGAGTGTTTTTTCTAGGTAGCCTCTTAACCTTTCAGTGTTTTGAGCAGACCCCCCTTAACCGAAACATGTTGCTACCCTTTATATCATTCGTTCCTCCATGACGAGTCACCTTTAAGCTCTTTTCTGACTCATAAAAAATGAAAAGATTGTCGAATATTTTTCCCTTTTAGACTCGTTAAAGAAAATAAAAATAGGGAGTCATCTTTGATCTCTTTTCTGACTCTTAAAATATGAAAAGGCAAAGTGTTGTTTCACTGTCTTCAAATTAACTACCCACGAAATATTCTTGGTTAAAATTTATCTTCGTCAGTGATTCTTCAGGGTCGATTCCAATGGAAACATTTCTAGAATCTACCAGTCAGGGATTCCCCTTGGATGGGAATCCTAGTCCTTTTCCTTCTTTTGGAAACACTGGTGCTCCTTATATAGAAAAATTGTCCCTCCCTGGGTTAACCATTGGTTTACCTATCTAGTTATTTTCAACCTCGGTGGTACCGAGTGTCCCGAATCTTTCCCAACCATATCCTTCATTTGAACCACATCACGTCGATTCTAAGGTTGACCTCACACCTTCTTCCCCTATTTCTTCACCTTCCTGGTGAAATTTTGAAATCCAGTAACTAGGAGGCTAAGAAGAAGAAGAAGAAGATGAAGAAGAAGAAGTCAGGTAAGTGAGAGGCAAACCATGCGGATGTTACTCCAAATGCACCTCCCATAGACAAACCTTTTGATCCTCCATGGAAGGTCAAATTCCCTTGCAAGCTATGTAAGGGTGACCATCTCCTTCGAGACTGTCTTGGCATACCCAGAGTCTTAGAGGTATGGTCTCAAGACCTGAATCAACCATCCCCGTGGACCTCTGGAGATCATGTTGATGCTACACCTTCATCTAATGATGGTAAGAAGAAGGGAAAGATCATATTCCCTTGTAGGTTATGTGAAGGGAAGCATCTTCTTCACCTTTGTCCTCTTATAGATAAAGCTTCAAAAGTTTTGGAAAACCTTACAGATTCTCAAGCCCAACTCCCTGTTGGTTATCAGAGACTTTCTTCTAACCCTTTCCTAGTTGGTAAAGAGATTGACTTGGATTCATCTCTTTTCCATCATGCTCTTCCTGAGCATGACTCTATTGTGTTTGTTCCCGACCAACCATTGGTCGAAAAGAGTGTTGACTTGGCTTCGACTTTAGTTGTTCACTCTATTCCCGAAGAGAGTAGTCATCATACTGCTTATCTTCTTCTCGTCTCCTCAGATTCTCATGAATCAAAGCGTGGCCTTCCTGTCCCAATTGTTCAGGAGAATGCTCCTCCTATTCCTGTATAGCATGGGGGAAATCCTATGATACCCCCACCAAGTAGTTATGTCGTTTCTTTTGATAGGAGCCAATTGACTACTTTCACCTTCCATCTTATGTGCCTTTCCAGATCACAGTACAAGGCTATAATATGGTAGTACATGGCACTATATTAGATGAAGGCACGTCCTTTAGCGTCATGTCTTCTACTACTTGGCAAGCTTTGGGTTCCCCACATCTTGTGCCTGTCACCTAGAATGTGTTTGCTTTCAACGGAGGAACCTGTTAACCCTTAGGGATACTTTCGAAGTCCCCTATTACTTTGGGAGGAAAGATCATCTATATAGATGTGATGGTAGTCCAAGGTCCCTTAGATTTCAATTTTCTCCTTGGATGTGACTATGTTTATGTCATGGGAGCTCTTGTTTCTTCACTTTTCCATGTGGTTTGTTTTCCACACGAACGGAGAATGTGACCATTGATCAAGTGTCATTCATTGGTCACCAGGTGCCTCCTATGCAACCACCGTCCCCTATTGGTTCTTATTTTCAAGCTGTTCCTTCCCTGCCATAGGTTAATTATGTGGCTACCCATTCTTTCTCCACATCTGCTGATGATCACATAGATGGTATAGTACATTATGTACTGGGGGCATTGGAACCTGATCAGTCATTTGTACCAGTTGACATGTATTCCTCCCAGAGCATGGTTCTCCCATCTAGTGAGGACCTCTTGGAAGCCATGTTCTCATATGGTCCATGAACAGATGCCAAGGATAGTTCTTTCTCTGTGTCAACCTTGTTAAAAAATGAAACAAAGTACGAGGATAATTTCTTCCTGTATCTACCTCATTAAAAAAATGAAACAGATTCCTGAGGATAGTTATTTTACTGTGTCAACCTCGTTAAATAATGAAACAACTAACTTTTCGAAATCGAGTCTTTGATTAAGATCTCATAAAATCCTAGTCGAGTCTTTCCTAGATCTCGAAAGTGAACCTTCATTCCATCCACCTAGCTGAATGAAATGAACATTGTGGGGCATGTTCCTCGAATTGAGTCATTATTCTGGGGGCATGCAAACTTAACTCAAGCATAGTTTTTCGTTTCAAGCTTGTGTAAACATGAAACCAAATTCAAGCAGAGTTCCCCATGGTTCAAGTTGTGTAAAAATGAACCCATGTCCAATTTACATCTCATGATTGCTATTTTTATCACCTAATTTCTGCTAGATGAGCCTTGGTTGTTTCATTCCATCACCACCATCTCTTTTGCTGATCATATGTTTTCACTTGGGTGTTTTTTTCCTTTCCTGAAGAACCACAACAATGAGTGGTTTTGTTAGCCAACCTCTTGACCATTACATGTTTTGAGCAGTTCCATCATTGCCAGAACGAGTTGCTACCCTTTATACCACTTGTTCCTCCAGGATGAGTCATCTTTAAGCTCTTTTCTGACTCGTAAAAAATGAAAAGATTGCCAAGTATTTTTCCCTTTTAGACTCTTTAAAGAAAATAAAAGCAGGGAGTCATCTTTGAGCTCTTTTCTGACTTTCAAAATATGAAAAGAACGAGATGTTGTCATTTTGAACTCTTTAAAGGCTGTGAACCATCGTTTACCTAGTATATGTTTACCCCCTTTTTAGGCTAGGATAAAACTATTTACGAAAAAGGTATACCTTAGTCAAACATGACTAGGAGGTTCTCTTGAATATTGTTTTCTACCTTTCTGTGTTCAAGAGACAACTTTACGAAAAGGAACCTTTTGGAGTTTTCTTTTCCATGTCTTTTTCAAACTCTCTAAACATGAAAAAGACGTCGAGTTTCACCTTTGTCGGACTCATTAAAATATTAAACGACATATGACTTATCATTATGAAAAGACCAGCCTACTCCTTGCTAGGGCTCGTAAGACTTACTAAGATGGATCCATCCAAAGGATGAAATTATATTACAAGCATATGATATCCCCACCAAGATTGTATAAAAATTAATTGGGTTACCTGCCAGAAATGGTGGGGAAAATGGGAAATTCTATCAGTTGTGTCAGCATCTCACTCTTGAACATGACACTTTCTGCTTCATGTCAGGTTGTGATATCCTCACTTCATCGTTGAATTTCTTGGGTTGGGCCATTCACTTTTGCCTTCCATTTGATCTCTACCACATCATCATGACCTTCGATCCTAGGGATCCAAAAGCTGCCAAACTCCAGAGTCGTGTCGCGGATACATTCAAGAGTTGTCCTTCTATAGTTACACTCATTCTTGATTCTCTGTATCATCCATAATCATTACATCCCTTTGTCCCATGTAGATTATTTGGGATACATCATGGCCCTCCTTCAACAAGGTCACTTCTTGTTGAATTCAGTGCATTATCTGGGAAGTTGACCGAGAGTCTCCCTTCTAGTACCTTAGAGCTTGCATGCTCTGATGGCAAGTTCTTCGCACTCAACGACAAGTTCACATCATTGGATTTTGATCCGGTGATTTCACGGGTGTTCGACTT
This sequence comes from Pinus taeda, assembly GCA_000404065.3. Lineage (NCBI taxonomy): Eukaryota > Viridiplantae > Streptophyta > Pinopsida > Pinales > Pinaceae > Pinus > Pinus taeda. The sequence continues at coordinate 127,943 of APFE030647162.1, forward strand.
TGGTTACTTTATTCACATTCCATGGATTGTACTACTAGTACCTTGAGAGCCATTGTCATTATTGGTGGTTTCTCTCGCGCTTGTTAACAGTTCACATAATTGACCAGTAATGAAGTGAATTTATAGCATGTTTGACTTTGACATATCTATCCACATGTTAGAATTTGTACTTTGATCGGGTCGTGTTGGAGCGCAAGACCCTTGGCTCTGATTACTAAAGTTCAGGTTGCAATGCGATGTGACATGATCATGTTGATATACATGTCTCTTTCAGATGGATGGTTGCGACCATACCATGATTTGTTATATGTGATCCTTCTCATTATTGGATGCTTGTGACCATACCTTGGTTGCGATATGATCCTCCTTGCTGGATGGATGTGCCCATACCTCAGATCCATTTACATGATATTTCTCTAGATGGTTGCATCCATACCACGATTCATGTATCATTTATTAGATATTTCAGTGATGTATATGTATCTACGCTTTCTTGCAGGTTTTCCAATGATCGCCTCTGGTTCCACGCATCTACTTGTAAAGCATTTCACCCTTCACTCTAGTTTGGCCTTCACACTTTAGGGGGCATCTATTACAAATATTTTGTCACTGTCCCTATACTCCCCATTCTTCGATCTTGGAGGACCTCTTCAGTGAACCCTATATGCTTTCCCATCATGAAGAGCCTGCCTTTATGTCCCTCTTCATGAGAAGAACATTCCCCTCTTGCATCATTTCCCAATAATATTCCTTTAATCCCAGTTTTCAAGGTTGAAGCTAGTGCTCGGTTCCTTCCCTACGTCGAATTGCAGAGTTTGAGACTAGGCCTAGGACCAAATGGTTTAAGTGAGCTCTTCATCACTCGTGCCAATCCTCTTTTGGCAAGTTTTTAAAAATGGAGTCAAAGCTTCTAGGTCTAGAAGCTTTGTAAACGGAAGTCTCGTAAATGGTTCAGCTGGATAGAGCTGAGAGAGTCTATTTGGGCTCCTTTCCCCTATTAATATGGAACAAACCAAAGAGATAATCCCTCTCCAACCATAAGAGGAACCATCTTCCCTCCATCAAAGCTATATAAACTCCTCCTTTTCGAAGCTAAACTAGTCTTTTTGGAGCTTGAATAACCAACAATATATCTAGAGATTTAGCCTTCTAGTTTATGTTTGTGAAGGGAGAATAGTGTGTTTGGTTTTTTTTGGAACTAAAGGGAAGAAGCCTTAAACTTCCATTGTTGAGGCTAACCATGAAATTCTAGCAGAGGTGTGGGAACCCGGATACGTCGAAGGAGACCTACAACATCAAGGCTTTGGTTGTATTTCCTTCTAAAGTTTATATTAATACAACCAATGGTTTATTTCCTACATTGAATGTCATATTACATTTAATGGCTTAAGACTCCTTGACTTTTTAAGTAGATTGGATGCAATTGTATGCTATTACGTTTGTTGTTGTCTCTTATGTAATTTTCTTTCAGGTATTTGAAGGAAGAAACGAAAGGAAGCTAGAGCAAGGAAGCGAGATCATCATCAAGTGGATTAGCGTTATAAGAGATATGCCCTCTTATTCAATTCTAATCTAAGGAAGTTTACATTAGATTGTTTGTTTGTGGCTAGACCCGCTCTCTCAGGCTAGAGGGATTGTCTTTATCCACATCGAGAAATTACCTACACCATAGATGTGGCAGCTACATCCTTTGAATTGTGTTATGATGAGGCTCAAGGGCCTATTTATTATTCAAAAACATGAGAAAACCTTAAAAAACCAAAACCATAACCCCAAGAGATGTAACGCCAAGAGTTTGTGGGCCCTATTGGGGTTAGTTGGGCAACCAAATTCCCTGAGTCATAACATGGTCATATTATCTCTGTTTGGCATGTACGATACCTTGTTAGAAAGGTCTCTCAGAGTACTACAAGATTTGTAGCACAAGCATGACCTTGCAATTGACCTAAAAAAAACGTCATTTAGGGGGTCAAAACTGCTTCGAAAGTGCAGGAACCGAAAAATGCTAAAAATAGTAAATATTGAAGGAAACAAATGAAATTGACTGGAGGTCTAGGTGGAATAGGTGGGTGGCCACCAATACTGACCTAGATCATTCCTCCCCCTTAGGAAGCAATGGTCCCCATTGTGTGTAGAGCATCCATGAGGTGATGAAATTTCTATTGAAGTTGGTCCCTAGTGAGCCGCTTGCCTTCATGCAGAAGTTGGCTAGCTTTGAAACCTGATATAGTTGGATCTTCTGCTGGTGAGTTTTCTTGACCTATTTGTCCATAATATAATCATTTGTGGCTTGTTCCATGCAGTATGGGTTTAAATTTGCTGGTGGGCGCTGTTCTGCAATGTCTGATGTCTCCAGTAATGGTGGGAAGTATGGTCGAAGGCTGTCCACATTGAACACTGGTGTAGGCCAAGGAATGGGGAATGTTGAGATAAAAATCATTGTCTCCCACAACCTTGGTGTTTCCGGGAAAACTAGTGTGTTTTCGATCAACTAGCCCTCTAGGATTGGCAACTATCCTAGAAACAAACAGTCAGAGCAATTTGGGATTTCTTCTATGTATGATAGATAAGAGAGAGGCAAAGGAACCAACCTGGATATTATGCTTAACTCCTTGCTTGATCTCTCTCCCCCTTGACAGAGCTTGCAACTCCTCTCCTACTTATCTCGCTTAGAGAATACCTGTAGAAACATAGTAAGAAAACACCGTCAAAGCATCTTGATCTATTATATCATAAGCATTGCAGAATCAGAAATACAATGAACATACAATGGCATTCACAAATAATAACATTCACAATTGCACAGTTGTATGGAA